>MU722531.1:1522-34060 GCA_026770625.1 Nicotiana glauca
AAGAACATAAGTCACGGCTCTAACATCCAGAAATGTCTACACAACTGAACACATGAAATGGAATTGCTAACTATAAGCTAGAGTAGAAGGAGACTCTTCGATCTGCGGACGCGGTAGAATATACCTCAAGTCTTCGAATGTATCGCCTGAATCACTGATAGAAAGTCCGACCCGAAGTACCTGGATCTGCACAACAAAAGTGTGCAGAAGAGTAGTATGAGTACACCACAGCGGTACTCAGTAAGTGCCAAGCCTAACCTCGGTTGGGTAGTGACGAGGAAAGGTAAGGGCCCTACTGAGACATAAATAATAAAATAGCAAGAGATTAATAGTATCGAAGTCTAATGAAAACTAATGTACACAACGAAGTGATAAGACAGATCAATGAAATATAATACTGCAAGACAAAACAGAAACACAGAGTAAATACAACAACATTTCAAGAATACCAACGAGGGTCTTTCAGGATACTGTCCTGTAGCCCTTTTTCTCAACTGTCCAATGGAACTTCCCGGGATACCGTCCCGTAGTCCAGATCTCATATCAATATCAAGGAATCTTCGGGATACCGTCCCGTAGTCCAGATCTTATATGTGCAGGGGGATCTCTAAATAAATGCGCAATTAACATCAGAGAAATACTCAGAAATTTAAGTACCACAATACAAGGCATCAAAGAATACTAGCCTAAACATGCTCCATGTAATCACAGTTAAGACAATCTAAACAAATAGGCAGCTTGAATCAATTAAACATGCTCTTCTACGCTAACACAGGCTATAAAAGCAAGTAAAGTAAGGCAAATATGAAAGAGAATCCAAATCAAGTAATTAAGTAAACATCCGGGCTTCAACAATTTTCTCAAGTACGCGCTCGTCACCTCACGTACAAGGCATTCAATTATCAATTATCACATCCTAAGGGACAAAGTCCCCCACACAAGGTTAGGCAAGCCACTTACCTCGAACCGGTGCGAAATCAACTATGGAGCGATGCCCTTGCCACGAGTATCCAACTCCGAGTGGCCCAAATCTATTCAAACCAATTTCATATTGTAAATAAAAATTCAAGTAATTTATTCTGCAATTAAATTCTAAGCTAATACGCGAAATTATGTAAAATGACCAAAATACCCCTCGGGCCCCACATCTCGGAACCGGGTAAAATTTATATTTCCAGAAACCTCGCACTCTCACGAGTCTAACCATACCAAATTTATAAAATTCCCATATCATTTCGATCTTCAAATCAGTGATTCTAACCAAGAGGGTTTTCTACCTCCTTTCAATAAAATTCTCAGATTAAACACCAAAACTTGTAATAGATTTGAGTTATATAACCAAAATTGAGTTAAGAACGCTTACCTCGTTGTTTTCCGAGAAATTCTATTCAAAAATCGCCCAAACCGAGCTCCAAATCGTTAAAATGGGAAATGGGAACGAAGTCCCATTTCCATAACTTAAACATTCTGTCCAGGCCATTTTCCGCTTCTGTGGTCCAGAAACCTCACCTGCGGTACCGCTTCTGCGCAAAATGGACCGCTTCTGCAGTCCCACTTAAAAATCTCGGGGATCGCTTCTGCGATCAAAATTTTTCGCATATGCGGCCTCCCAGACCGCTTCTGCGGTCATATGTCCGCTTCTGCGGCCCCGCCTATGCGGTCGAAGATCCGTTTCTGCGGAATTCCCCTGGCCCTCTTGGATCACTTTTGCGGCTAGCCAACCGCATCTGCGGAATCACTTCTGCGGTCCTTTTTTCGCAGATGCGGAAACAACAGAAGCAGAACTCCCAATTCAAGCAATAATTCAAATTCTCTCCGTTTAACCATCCGAAATCACCCCGAGGCCCCCGAGACCTCAACCAAAAGCACAGACATGATCTAATACATTATTCAAACTTGCTAGAATCATAAAAACCCTATCGTTAACATCAAAATCCTCATTTATCATCAAATCAAAGTCTAAATTTTCTTAAAACTTCCGAATCTCACATCCAATCAAAAACCCCACCAAACGACGTCCGAATGACCTGAAAATTTGCAGACATATCCAAAATCACTTAACGAAGCTACTGAAACTCTCGGAATTCTATTCCGATCCTCAGATCAAAATCTCACTATCGGACCGGAACTTCAAAAATTCAAACTTCGGCATTTCAAGCCTAAAAGAGCTACGGACCTCCAAATAACATTCCGAACACGCTCCCAACCCCGAAATCACCTAACGGAGATAACGGAACCATCGGATTTCCATTCCGAGGTCGTCTTCATACTATTCCGAATACTAACCATTTTTTAACTCTTAAGCTCTCATTTAAGGACTAAGTGTCCCAAAACACTCCTAATCCTAGAACCGAACATCCCGGAAACCCAAAATAGAAGAAATGAACTTAGGGAAAGCAGTTAATGGGGGTTCGGGGCGTAAATTTCCAAAATGACCGATCGGGTCGTTACAAACCCACTTTGTGAAGTAGTCAATGGCAACCAGTATGAATCTGTGCCTATTTGAGGCTTTTGGCTCGATCGGACCAATGTCGTCCATGCCCCAAGCAACAAATGGCCAAGGTGTTAACATGAGATGTAGTTCTGTTGGAGGTTCATGAATCAAATCACCATTCACCTGACACTGATGGAACTTCCGAACAAAGCTGAAGCAGTCCTTTTCCATGGTTATCCAATAATAGCCCGCTCGAAGTATTTTTTTGCCAAAACATACCCGTTAATGTGGGGTCCGCACACTCCTGCGTGTACTTCATGCATGATCCTTCAGGCCTCTTCGGCATCAACACATCTTAACAAGTTGAGATTCGGGGTCCTTTTGTACAAGATACCACCACTTAAGAAGAAACCAGTTGCATTCCGCCTAATGGTTCTCTTTTGGTCTCCACTAGCTTATTCGGGGTATTCTTGCATTTTTAGAAACCTTTTGATGTCATGGTACCATGGCTGGGTATTTGGTTTTGCCTCAACCATATTACAGTAACCGTGCCTTTCCCTGATTTGGATTTCCAAGGGATCAATATGGGCATTGCCTGTGTAGGGCAACATCGAGGCCAGAGTGGTGAGTGCATCAGCTAGTTCATTGTGACAACGAGGGATGTACCTGAACTATATTGACTTGAACCGCTTGCTAAGATCTTCCATATATTGCCGATAGGGAATAAGTTTAACATCTTGGGTTTCCCATTCTCTTTGGGCTTGCCAGATAATCAGATATGAGTCTCCCATAATTAACAACTCTTTGACGTCTTGGTCGATTGCCATGTTTATACCCATGATGCAGGCTTCATACTCAGCAGTGTTGTTTGTACAGAAAAATCGAAGACTAGTTGTGGCTGGATAGTGCTGAGCAGTGGGTGAGATCAAGATTGCCCCAATTCCCACACCTTTTGCATTTACCGCTCTATCAAAGAACATCTTCCAAGCAGTAGTATCCACGGATATCGCCTCGACTGAGTTTACTTCTTCATCTATAAAGTAAGTGTTCAAAGGTTGGTATTCTTCATCAATCGGGTTTTCAGCTAAGTGGTCTGCCAACGCCTGGGCTTTCATTGCCGTGCGAGTGACATAGACTATGTCAAATTCAGTAAGCAGAATCTGCCATTTTTCTAGTCTCCCTGTGGGCATGGGTTTCTAGAATATGTATTTTAAAGGATCCAACCTGGTTATAAGGTAAGTGGTGTAGGCTTGGAGATAATATCTCAACTTCTGAGCGACCCAAGTTAAGGCACAATAGGTTCTTTCCAACAGAGTATACTTAGCTTCATAGCTGGTAAACTTCTTGCTCGGATAGTAGATCGCCTGTTCTTTCTTCCCAGTTACGTCATGTTGCCTGAGGACACAACCGAAAGAATTTTCCAAGACTGTTAGGTACAAGAACAGAGGCCTCCCTGGCTCTGGTGGGACCAAGACTGGCGGATTTGATAGATATTCCTTGATCTTATCAAAAGCTTCTTGACATTCATCCGTCCATTTGATTGATGCATCTTTCTTTAGCAATTTGATTATGGGCTCGCATGTAGATGTCAACTGAGTAATGAACCGGCTGATATAGTTTAATCTACCCAAAAAGCTTATCACATCTTTCTTGGTTCTCGGAGGAGGCAATTCCGGATAGATTTTATTTTTGTTGGATCTAATTCGATACCTCTCCGACTGACTATAAAGCCCAAAGGTTTGCCCGATGGGACTCTAAACGCATATTTGGCTGGGTTCAGTTTCAAATTGTATTTGCACAACCGCTCAAAAAATTTTCTCAAGTCGCGAACATGGTCATCCTGGGTTTTGGACTTGATGATTACATCGTCCACATACACCTCTATCTCTTGATGCATCATATCATGGAAAATGGCGGTCATGGCCCTCATGTAAGTTTCCCCAAGATTCTTCAAACCAAACGGCATGACTCTGTAGCATTATGTACCTAAAGGTGTGGTAAAGGCTGTCTTTTCGGCATCTTCTTCATCCATCAACACCTGGTGATATCCTGCGTAACAATCCACGGAGGACGGTATCTCATGTTTGGCGCAGTTATCAATAAGGATGTGGATGTTTGGCAAATGGAAGTTATCCTTAGGGCTTGCCTTGTTTAAATCTCTGTAATCCACACATACCCGGGTTTTCCTATCTTTCTTCGAAACTGGGACTACATTAGCTAGGCATATGGTGTACCTAACCACTCGGATCACCCCTGCTTTCAACTATTTCATGACCTCTTCTTAGATCTTGCCACTGATGTTAGTTTTGAACTTTCTTTGCTTTTGCTAGACAGGGGGTAATCGGGGTAAGTCAGTAACTTATGAACCACCAAATCAACACTTAGCCCTGCCATGTCGTCGTACGACCAAGGCAAACATATCTTTGAACTAAAACAGGAGTTGGATTAATGCATCCCGAGTTTTCCTGTCCGTGTGAATGCTTATCTTGGTTTCCCTAATTTCTTCAGAACTACCTAAGTTAACCGGCTCTGTATCATTTAAGTTTGGCTTAGGTTTATTCTCAAATTGTTCCAATTCTCGATTTATTTTCCTAAAAGCCTCTTTTTCATCGTATTCCGGTTGTTGGTTCATTATTTCACAATTAGACAGCATGTTTGGATCTGGGCATGAAGTCTGTAAGCATGTCGTATTATTTAAAGCCGCATTATTATAACTGAAAGAAGAAATAAAAGAGAAAAATAACAAAATCAGAAAGAATAAAGAAAGATGAGTGATGAAATATTGATTTCATTTCTTGGAATTTGAAGATAACAGGGTTTACATTTGGAAATTAAAAGACAAGAAACTAAAGAAAACATCCGAGTTATACCCTGGAATAACTCGCGATGCAAAAAAAGTGACAGGACAGGTCTATCGGGTCTCTCGCCTGATTGGGAATGGTGTAATCTTCCAATTCTGCAGCTTGGCATTTGGTCCCATATACAGCCCCTCAGTGGTGCTTGAGCCCTCCCCTGGCTGGACCATGTAGGTTTCGTATAGTATCTTCCTCATTGCCCCACATATCTCTTCAATCTCTTCAGCCGTAAAGGCCTCATCCTTCTCTTCTTCATTATATTTTGGCTTGACAAATGTCTTGTACAGATGTGGTAGTGGTTAAGGCAAAACCCATCCATCATTCTTTCTATCGTCTGCCCATTTTATATCATCTGAAGTAGGTTGGAAGCCTACCCCGAAGAACTTCTCAGTGGCAGGCAGGGTAACTGGTTCAGCTATTCCTTGCAAGGATTTCCCAAGTCCCTTCCCCGGTTTGAAGCCATGTCGGATCATTTCTTTGGCCACCATAATTGATGCATTGGAAAGGAAGGGTTGGGGGCAAGGGTTTACTTCTTCGTACTGGTCTGCCACCACAACTTCAAAGGCCTAATAAACTATATGCTCACTCCCTTCTCTTGCTTCGAGACATGGGACTGATGGGTCCCGATAAATTGATTGCTCGTCCTCCCCGTGGACCACGATCGCTTGATCCTCATGCTCAAATTTTACCATTTGATGAAGAGTTGAGGGTACATCCCCTGCTACGTGAATCCATGGCCTCCCTAGAAGAAAGTTGTAGGAGGTGTCCATGTCTAGAACTTGGAAGGTCACTTCAAAGTCTATTGGGCCAATGGTCAGAATTAGATCGATCTCTCCAATTGTTTCCCTTTTTATACCATCAAAAGCTCGTACACAGACATTGTTGGGACGAATCCTTTCGGTCCCAATTTCCATGCGCTGTAGAGTTGAGAGTGGGTAGATGTCCACCCCAGAACCTCCATCCCCCATAACACTTTTCACATAGTACCCTTCACATTTGACTGTTAAGTGCAGGGCTTTGTTATGTGCGGCCCCTTTTGGAGGCAAGTCATTTTTACTGAAGTATATCTAGTTGATTGCCAAAAATCTTTTCGCCATTCTTTCCAATTGCTCCACAGAAGTCTCAGCAGGCACATATGCTTCATTGAGGGTCTTGATTAATACCTTCGGGTGTTCGAGAGAGTTCATCAACAAAGATAGCAAGGAGATTTGTTTAGGAAACTTTCAAAGCTGGTCAATCACTTCATAATCCGCCATTTTCTTTTTTTGAAAGAACGCCTCCGCCTCTTCGGCACTCACGGGTTTCTTAGATGAGAAGCGTTTTCTAGTGGCATTGTTCACTTCTTCCAAATTGGAGTACTTTTCAACAGGTTAATTCTCTTGAACCTCTCCTGATATCTCTTTGCCCTTATACGTTACCACTGATTTATGATAGTTCCAAGGCACCGCTATAGGATCTGTCATGGGCTTCTATGGCGTGTGGTCAATAACCACAGGCTCACTCATCCTTGATGGATTAATTGGCCCCCGCACCATATAAGCTCCATTGGGCACATACATTTGGGTCGCCTTGCTTAGTTCAAATCTCCTGGGAGGATTCAAAGTCATCTGTTTTTCCTTATGGCGCTGTGGGACATAGAGAACAACATCTTTGGTAGGCGTTGCCCCGGTTCTTATTTCACTTTTCTTCTCTGATTTTGAATGGGTAGCTTTGTTCTTTTTCTCCCCTTTGTCTTGCTTCGGGGAAGTTTTTGGTTTTCTGTCTACATCAGCAATGGCAATTATGGCCTTCAACGCCGGGTCAAATTCCTTATCCTCACAAATTATTTTGATTATCAACCCATTATTGTGGGCTGGCAGTGGGTTATTAGTCACATTGAGGACATCCTCATCCCTTAGCACTATCTTCCTCTGTTCTATCAAGTTCTCCACTGCTCTTTTCAAGGTCCAACAATCATCCGTGCCGTGCCCTTCCGCCCCTGAGTGATAGGCACATCGGGCACTAGCTCTGTAAGCGAGTGATGATGGGTTTTGCCTTATTTGAGGAACTGGCTGTAGTAGACTCATTTGGACAAGCTTTGGAAACAAACTGGAGTAGGATTCACCGATTGGTGTAAAATTTTTCCTCATGGGTGGTTCACGAGGAGGAAAGTTGTTTTTGGAGGACGGGGATTGTAGTGGTTTTGGTGAGGAGGCTGGTTTATAGGAAATGGAGCTTGGTTCCTGTTGGCTTATTGCTGAGGCCGGACGTAAGGTTGAGCATTCATGACCGCGTATGGCTGAGGAGCATAGGCCATGTCCTGGTTGGGGTAATAATGATACTGGTTCTTTTTGGGAGAAGGGATCTGGGAGCACGGTGTCTTCTTGCACCCGACGCTGCCATGTAGCGGATTGGCTTAGAATTCGACCTGTTTTCAATCCATTTTCCACCATTTCACCAATTTTGATTTCCTCAGTGAATGGTTTACCATAGCAGACATCATATTTTGGAAGTAGTCGACTTCCTGAGCTTGGAGGAACACTGTGACCATTTCGACCTCGTCCATCAAAGGCTTTACTCTAGATGCTTGCTCATGCCATTTGACTGTGTACTCCCGGAAGCTTTTCGAGGACTTCTTTTTTAAGTTTGTCAACGAGTTTCTATCTGGATCAATGTCTATATTGTACTAGAATTGCCTGACAAAGTCTCTAGCAAGGTCATCCCAGATGCGCCAACGAGATATATCTTGATCCATGTACCACTCGGAGGCGATACCAACCAGACTTTCTCCAAAATAGGCCATGAGTAATTTTTCCCTTCCTCCGGCTCCTCGCAACTGATTGCAGTATTTCTTGAGATGAGCAATAGGATCACCATGCCCATCGTATTTTTCAAATTTCAGGGTTTTGAATCCCAGTGGTAAGTGCACATGAGGGAATATGCATAAATCAGCATAGGACATACTTTTCTTCACACTCAGACCCTGTATGTTCTTGAGGCTCTACTCCATGCTTCTCATTCTCCTTGCAATCTCTTCCTGCTTGGGAGTCTTGGGAGTCTTTTCTTGTCCCGCAGTGAACTCAAATTGAGGCGTCTGAGGATAAGTATAAGTGGGGTGTGGAAGCTCTATTTGGAAAGTGGGTGTTTGGAATATAAAAGCTGAAGGGTCAAAGCTGGGCCTAGGCAGTGTAGGTTATGCAGTGGCCGAACATGGGGGAGCGGTGAAGATATTTGAAGCCGCCCCAGATATGAACACCTGGGGGCGAACCTCATAAGGTGTTCCCACGAAATGAGCTGATATAGTTGGATGTCCTAATGGGGTGTTTGGGTGACTGATTGGAACATTAAAGGTACCCCCTAATCTAGGAAAAAGTTTGGGGAATCCCGGGATAGCACTTGGCGGCTCTCTTCCATTCACCCAAGCATCCCATATTTCCATGACCTGAAGACGCAAGATCATGTTCTCTTCAGCCGCTGCAGATTCTGAGGTCGGGATGCCTGAGATTGGGCTATCATCTGCGATGGGAACCGTTGGCAAAGTCATTTCTGAAGACATTTCGATACTCCCCTTTGATCTAGTAAAGTATGGAAGTGAAGCCAGGTTACCACGAAAACCAACCACCATTCTATAAAAACCTGGACTGGAGATGTGACAGAAGCAAACAGTTAGTTTGAGACAAATAACAGATAGGTAATCGCATGTTGGGGTGTGATGCACCTGTACAGTTAAATGGGTTTCTACATGTTTTGCAACGGTTGCATGCTTCATCCCGGCTTTCTTATATTTTTTCCATTTTTCTTCCTTCGATTTCCACTCTCTCTTTTTCTTCCTATTCCTTTCTTTTGCCTTTTTTTTCTCTCATTTTCCTCATTTTTTTTAATTTTCTTTTCTTATTGGGGTTATTTACAAAATTATGACTGGATCCGATGAGGATTGCCTATGTATCATGACGCCGCGTGAATCAGATCATTACGCAGTTCAAGAAAAAATAAATGTGAAAAGTAAGGAAACAATTTTTTTTTTATAATTTTCGATTTTTCATTAATAACTCTTCTATTACAAAAGATGATAAACTACTTGTTTTCTTGGAAAGAAAAAAAATACAAACAGACTCAAAATAAACCAAAATACAGACTCGATGCTTGAAAAATCAGGAATACATTAAAGCTTCAACTACTGGGGCCCGCGAGGCATCATTCGGCCTCGCCGCAGGCCTATGTGCAAGACCCCCTTGTAGTCACTCCAAATCACTCATAACTTGGCGGACGAAAGTCATCACTGCAACAAAAAATGTGGTACGAGTCATGTCCTTGCACGCTTGGCACTTCATAGTAATGTAGTTAGCGATGGTTATGATCCTTTCTCTAATTCTACCTTTTTCCTGAAGCAACCGCCCTATCTGCTGGTTCCGGGCTTCTAACACTTGGGAGTCATGAAAGTGCTGATTTTCGAATTGCTGTATTTCTTCCTCCATTTGAGCCATCAGATTATAACAGTGCTCCCTATCAGCCTAGAAATCTTTAGCCTGCTTGGGTGCCTCATCCTCAAGAGTAGTTACCTTTCTTCTTAGGCTAGTGATGGTCCCTTCATAGTTCTTCTTCATTTGTTGCACAAATAGGGCCCGTTCTTCTGCTTTCTTTGTCCATTGTGCCCGGATTTTTGCTAGACCGACTTCAGACGTTTCTAGGTCCTCTTGACAGTCGAGAACTTTCTTATTTAGACCGCTTATAAGTCTTTCATCAGCCCTGTTTCTTTTCGGGTTTCTGGCAGCTATTTTCATCTTCCGGATTTGAGCTTTGAGGGCTTTATTTTCCTAGGTTAGTTTTTTCTTTTCTCCCTCGTCTGCGGTGGCTTGAACACCCTTTTCAAACTGAAGTTCCATGGATTGTCTTTCTAACTGGCTTATTTTCGCCTTGTACTCGTTTTCTTTGGTCAACAAGTCCCATTGCACTTATGCCCCATCGGTGAACTTTTGGACACGGGGTCTCTTTGCAGGCCTTTTAGGAATCTGGAACCTTTCGCCGAACTAAAAAATGTACTTAGGGTCCACTTCACCCCTAGCTAGATCTCGCACCATGGTCTTAGGTTCAAGAAATCTACATTCATTCCACACTTGGCGAATTTTCCCTTCTGGAAATGCGGATTTTGGGCCCAGTTCAATGACATGTTTACTCAGATCTTCATCATTGGGGATGGTTTGAAATCTTCCTAATTGGCACAAAACCCTGTAGGGAGCATAAGGCTGGATGCTCCGGATGCCCATCAAGAGGATATAACACACTTCAGGTGACGTGTACACCGCTTCGATGATAGGAAGCCATCTGAATGCCCACTCAATTTTTTCGGTAGTCAAGGATCTCAAATGTGCAAGCCAAGCTTTAGTACCTTCAGGGAATTCAATACATGCCACTCGTCTTTCAAATTCTTCAATGCAGCTCAACCCGGTCAAACCGTAATTCATATACCCAACCCGGTGGCAGAGATGTTCTTGCATACATAATTATAGCAACAAATTGCAGCCTTGGAAGAACTTTCCCCTTTCCTGACATATAGTCAAGGCTCGGTAGATTTCAGATAAGATTAGAGGAACCACAGTAATGTTGGCTTTCTTGATTGCAACATCGATCATTCTCACGAGACCTATCTCTATATTACCATCTTTTCGTGGACAAACTACAACACCCAAGAAGGCTACCATAAAAGCTAAAACCCACCTTGCCTCCCATTTGTCTTTATTTCTGGCATGGGTTAAACCAGTATTCGGCTCTTCAAAACCTCGCGGGTTACCATATCGATGATACAAAAATTGGAGTGTGCAATACCCTTCAGATAAATTTCCGTCCTAAATATAACGACTAATACTCAACAAATCTAGAAATCTATGGGGAGATACCGGTCTTGGTGACAATGGATATCGACTTCTAAGGTTTCCATTAAGGCCCGCATAACCCGCAACTTCCTCCAATGTGGGTGTGAGCTCAAAGTCAGAGAAACAGAACACATTGCGAGTCGGGTCCCAAAAATGTATTAAAGCTTCAATTATGTCCAACCTTAGCTTGACGTTCAATAGTCCGACGAGGCCTCCAAGAACTTTTACCACTGTTTCTCTACTGCCTTTTCCTAGATCATTCCACCATATATGGAGCTTCAAGGGGATCTCATTAAGGACTGTGAAGGGTTCAATTTCATTCGTGCTCATCCTGCACATTTATTAAGGTAATTTAATGACTCATTTTGACCTAAAGAAAAAGTAACACCATTTTTTTTCAAAATTTTTATTTCAAAAATAAAAACCCCGGCTTTGCAGATATGACCTTTCAGCACTTCGGAGAAGAAGATTTTAAGGTTATGCCTGCTAACTGTTGAAAATGACCCAAGGTGGCTGTTCTTGCAAAAACAGTCTTTCGGCGTCCTTTTGGGGACATTCGGCTTATTTTTAAACAAGAATGACATCACCTGACTTATTTGTGAGGAAAATAAAAATTTTGTTGTTTTTGGGCTATTTTTGTAAAAAAAAAAAAAAGGAAAGTTGGACCCGATGGGGGTTGCCTACGTATCCCACATCCGGTGAGAATCAAACTGGCGTAGTTCGGGCTGACTTGACAAAACCAACTATTTTTGAAAACAAAACCTTTCTTTTTCTTTTTAAAAATTCGGCAAAGTTTCAGTACCATTTGGGTATTGGTTTTTCAAAACAGGTGATTAACTCACTTAACCCTAACAATGCTATTCTCTTTTCAAACACTCTCCCATTATTCACAAGCCGGTCAACATGCAAATTCAAAGCAAGTAAATGCACAAGTAGCAAGTAGGATGTATCGGGATGGTCTTTTCATTTTAGGCACCCCTGTCCTAGACAGACCCAACCCCTATGTTGAGTCTCCTAAGTCAAATGCACGTGATGCAAACAAATGTTTCTACTAGGGATCCGACATGAGGCTTTGTTATACTAGGTTTAAAACCTAGGTTTATTGTTCTAGACCTGGCTTACCCGAGCGGACAACTCGAGCCGAGGGGGGCAGCGTACTGGGAATACAGAAGCTTCACTGGCTTAGCAACTTGTCCGAACCTCGTTCTAAAATGGGATAAGACTCTAAACAGAAGAGAAGTCACACGAAGTATACCCTTCTCCATGATGTAGAACACTCAGAGAGAGGAAGTGTTTCGTAGCAGTTTATATATACAATTCACCAAATATCAAAGCAGTAAAGCATTTAGCACATTAGGATGAAACATGTAGGAAAATCAGATAAAGCCAATCATAACAGCTATTCTAATCTTGAATTCTTAAACCCTGAACTTAAGTTCTGGGTTTGTCTCCCCAGCAGAGTTGCCAGAGCTGTCACACCTCCTTTTTACATACTCCACCCCCGGAAGGATAGTATATAAGAGAGTTTTTCCATTTTAAGTGATATTATTCGAAATGAGATTATTTATTCAGTTCAGAGTCGCCACTTGGGATAGTTTATTTGGTGTCCCAAGTCACCGGTTTGTTTTCAATCTCAAATCGATGAAAATTCGACTTTCCTTGTGAAGTATGCGAACCCGAAATTCTGACTAAGGAATTCTGTTAACCCGGGGGAAGGTGTTAGGCACCCCTGAATTTCGTGGTCCTAGCACGGTCACTTAAACTATTGCAATTGGCCTATAATATGATTTTAATACATGTTCAACCCTATAGTGCAATTTTAAATTATTTACCGCTTATAATTAATGTTAAGGAAGATTGAACGTCGTCTAAAATATGTCTTTGGATTGCGTCACATGAAATTCACCTGCAATCCGAAACAAATTTTATTCAACATTTTAGGATTTGGATTTGGGTCACATGAAATGTACACCCGAGTTTAGGAAGGTAGTATTATTAAATGACTCGCCTAAAGCAACTAACGCATTGTAAACTTTGTGAGGGCCATGAAAATTCGCTAAATGGAACGCCTCATATTCTAAGTATTTGAAAAGGAAATAATTAAAAGAGGGCCACGTATTTGGGGTTTTATTTGGCGCGGCGCACCTCAATTCCATTTTTAAAGGATATCCTTACTAAAATTCGGGAGGGCAATACTATTATTATCTATTTGGGCCGCATCCGTCCTAATCAATGGGCTCAATTAACTAACACTAAATATTATTGAAGTTTTAATTAATTAATTAAGGGCTTACACGGGAAAAGATCAATTATTTTATTCAAGGGGCTAGGCCCAGCACACGTGAGTCAGCAGCCCAATAAAAGGGAGACATCCTGGATCCCATTTGAAAGGGACAATCAGGCTTAGGCCCAAAATTAGGCCCAAACTCAGACCAGGAAAATGGTTATAACTGGGCCAGCGTTTAGCCTAGTTTTGTTTTTTTGTGGTGCAACGGGTCCATACCCAAGCTATAATAATGCAAATACCAACACATAAACAGGAAATCTAATTGAATACACAATATTTGGATATTCATAATAACTTTACCAATAACAATGGGAACCTACATAACTTGCGACTTTTGCTGAACCATAAATTCATTTAATTGAATCACAGTTCTTCAATGAAGCAAGAGTTTCACAGATACCTTGATTTTTGACACAAAGGACTGATGAATCATGGACCCAGAACACTAACCCTCTTTCAAAACATCAATTGAAAAAACTTTAACCCATATTAAAGTTGAAATAACAAATCACAATCCAAATACATCATGACTACAACTAACATGAAAGCAATCATCTCTCCAGTATAACTTAAATACAAATTTGATATCCATGACCCAACTAACCTCTCTACTACAGTGATATTAAACCGTCCCCATTGTTTATATTCTACAATAAAAATAATCCCTAAATCGCATTGAAATCAGCTAAGAACTAAAATGAATAAGAATATACGTTATACAGCAGAAATACAAGCAAATTGAGACCATGTTGTAAATCCTATCTTTCATTTCGAGCATCAAATCTGGGTTTACAAACAATAGAGCCCAAGAGTGTGTACCTGAAAATTAGAAGAGAAAATAAGTAGATGTAAGGAATCAATAAACAACAGTAGCAAAACCCCAGCAATTGAAGAACAGCCCCATGGAAAGATTTTCAAACAAAAATAAAGTACTGCAGCCCAGGTACCAACTTCAAAAAAACAATAAACCCAGAAGATTTCCATATTCAAACTCAACTACTGGACCTCAAACCCTTTTAATGTTTAAGCAATCAAAATTTGAATCAAGAGGTGAGGATTTCAAATTACCAACTAAAGAAATTCAATGGAACTGTGTTTTCTGCAGAATTTATAGCTATTTTCTGGTTTTTTTTAGGATTTTTGCAGCTCTTAAAATCTCGAGCTATATTATGTCTCTCTTAGCTATGCCTTTATAGGCAAGCCACTAGGGCAGCAAATACAAGCCAGGTTTTGCACTTTTGACCTTTTTAATTTTCCCTTTTTTTTACTTAGCCCCTCATTTTCTGACTTGCTACCCAAGTTAAATCTGAAATTTCCTAGCAGACCCCAACTAGAAGCTTCTAAAAACAGTTACCAAAGATTTCCTATGTCCTATTTCCTAAACTACCCCCAAAATGCCCTGAAATTACCTCTTAAACCTCAGACCAAAATGTGGGTCAATTGGACCCTGGGTGACCCATTATAAGTTCAAATCATGCCTGAAACTTCAGAGCATGAGGCCCAATCCCAAACAACATCAAATTATCAAACAAAAACAAAAATAAAGAAACAAAAAATAGTTCAAGCAATTCTGAAAATTTAATTAACACTTAATAAAATTAAAACTAACTTATTAACAAACTATTTAAACTACTTAAAGATAAGAAAACTTCTACAAGAAACATGATTCCAGAAAAATGAAAAGATATTAGAAGAAAAGAAATAAACAAAAATTGATGAGATAGGGCATAAAAAAATACACGAAAAATAGGAAAAAGATAATAAAAGAAAAAAAAAAGAAAATTACCTAACAAGCTTGGACAGTAGAGAAATAAGACTGAGTCTTTAAACTTTAAATTTTCGGCCAATTTTGATGTTAATCGTGTGTTCTTATTAAGAACACACGAATAA
This sequence comes from Nicotiana glauca, assembly GCA_026770625.1. Lineage (NCBI taxonomy): Eukaryota > Viridiplantae > Streptophyta > Magnoliopsida > Solanales > Solanaceae > Nicotiana > Nicotiana glauca. Next base: position 16,838 of record MU722531.1, read on the forward strand.
AATCAAAATCAACCTAAATCTTCAAAGAAATCCGATTTTGCAGATTTAGGGTTCTAACTTAGATTCAAAATTCGAGGGGTTTGGCTAATATTCGAGGGTTGGGAGTGTGAGATTAGGGAAGAGGGGACCATGGGGATGCTGGGGTGTTAATTTGAGGTTGATTGGAGGAATTAGGGTTTTGGTCGCCTCTCTTTGATTCAAGATACGAGAGGTTTGGCTGGGATTTGAGGGAAGGGTTTAAAGATTTGGAAAGAGGGGAAGGAGAGGAGTCTATGGTGTAAAAATGGGGTGGTTTGGAGACTTGTCGCGGCCATAGGCGATTTCCAGCGGGCAGCGTGCGGCAGAGACGGTGGAGGAAAAATAGGGTGGCTAGGGTTGTCTCTAGGGTTTGAGAGTAGATGAGAGACGAGGGGGTTGAGGGTGCTAGGACACTAATATATTAATTGATCCTAGCTTCTGAGTCGTTAGATTAACTAACCTCTACGGCTAGGATCAATTCAAGGTTAAACGGGGTCGTTTTGGTGTCAAAGGGGAGCCTGGACCGGGTCAGACGCAGGTCTGGGCTGGGATTTGAGGGGTTTTGGACGGGTTCAGGTTGGTTTGGCTGAGTTTGATTTGGGCCAGCCCAAATGCGGGCATCCTTATTAAAACTCAATTTCTTTTTTAATTTTCTTTTCTTTTCCTTTTCAAAATAAAAACTAAAAACCTAAATTAACTCTAAAAAGCTAAATTAACCTATCAAATTGTATTAAGCACTAATTAATAATCAACACAATTAATTAAGCACCAAATTAAAGAAAATCTAACAAAAATTCAAAGCTAAAAATTAAACAAAGCAAAATGAATCAATTTTTGTGATTTTTTTTTGTATTTTTTGTAAAATCCTAACTACTAATTAATCTAAAATATGTAAAATTAAATCCTAAATGCAAAATTCAATACGTATTTTTGTATTTTTCATGAATTATATAAATAAAAAAATGCACACAAAAATGCAAACAAACATGAAAATTATGCTATTAAATCCTAAAAATTAAATAATTAAAAGAAAAATCCTAATTTTAAGAATCATGTAGGAGTAAATCATGCGAGGCAAAAATCACGTGCTCACAGGGATTATGAAAAATCCGATAGACTTTGGATAAAGCTTATCTTAAAGGATCATTATGTGGACATCATAACTGATCAGACTAGATTTGACCATGATGCATGCACAATTTTAACTAGAGTAAGGTTTCTATGGGGGTTTAGACCGGTACCCTCAAGCGGACAACACGAGGAGGAAGGCACGAAATTGTCGACTGCACCGCTGATCGAGTGGTTTTACCGCAAATAAGTCTTTCCGAATTTAAGGATGGTAAATAGAAAGAGCGCAACCACTCATTAAAGTGTTGCTATAGGATTTGAGACGTACGAGTGGAATATGATATGGAGCATGATTTATGCAGCAATTAATAACAAGTAGTCAAGTATTTGTATGTAGGGAAAAGTAAATACAGTATTTAAATAATTGAAAAACGGTTACAGGAAAAGAAAACAAAAAGACAAGTCAGTTTCAGGGATAAAGAATCATAAATGCTTAAAATGGACAGATAAATTGAAATAAAGGAGAGGGTACGGGATAAAGCATGCTTGGACTAATTTGTAGAAAGACAAGTTCGTTATGGTAAGAGCCTAAACGTATCTCCAGCAGAGTCACCATACTGTCGCCCCCCCCCCCCCCCCCCCCCCCCCCCGGGGGGGGGGGNAATAACTCATTTCGTTTTGGGAATTGGGTATTTGAAGAGTCGCCACCTAACGAGTTATGGTGCTTTAGGGCACCTAGAGTGATTAACTCCTGGGTTGGTTTGCATTACTAGAGATTAGGATAAGGGCTCGAAATGACCTCGAGGGGAAGGTGTTAGGCACCCCTCTTAGTCCATAACTGTGGATCCCAGCCGAACTTATATTTACGAATTAGTCCAAATAAATACTTGAAACAAATAATTACAAATAAGGCATGTTTGTATAACTTAAATAATAAGGCAAAGGTTTTGGACAAGTAAAGTTTAAACAAAAGGAATTTTGAAAAGGAGGAGTCCTAGGTTGATTAGCCTATAGGATCACCCCACACAATGTCTGGCAAACACTCCTCATATAAAGGGGCTACACGTGACACGCGTAGTCATCATATCCCATATCTACCCTTCCTATACCCTTAGTGGTCATTTAAAGCGAGTGTTGGTCAACGATATTTATTGCGTGATGTTACTCGTCCTTTCTTAATGGTCATGGAGGGATTTAGGACCTCTACCTATAGGTGGTTCTAGACAGACCCCTAAGGTTTTAAAAGGTAAAAAATCTAAGGCGACAAGCAATAACACATAGGACTCTTAGCAAACAAGAACAGGAAGGAGAAAATAAGAGGCTCAGTAAACAGCACGATTCAAACACAAATAAAGGCCTTTTTGTTAAATAGTATTCTAAGGCATGATATCTAAGTGAATATAAAGAAGACAAGGAATTAATTTTCTATAAACTCAGAAGTAATGCCCTATTAGTTGCCTACTAATTTTTTAAAGCCTGTTAAACCAGAAGAACATTAAGTTATAGAAACAGTTTCAGAATTGCATGTTTTGAAAATGCCCTAAAGGCTTGCCTATACGCGGAATGCTGATGACTACATTTTTTATAGTAAAACAAGGAAGTTTTTTTTAAAGCAAACTCTTGAATCCTTATAGTCATGATATCTAATGATAAGTCAAGGCAGTTTTTGAAAGAACTTATTTTAGAGAAAATAAACCATTAATTAAACCAGTTTTGAAGTGAACTAAAACGTGGACTGGGTTAATTTATTCAAACTGAACTAGTTTGGATCTATAGGCAGAATTTTTGGTATTGTTCCCTACAGGCAAGATATCTAACTTTAATACTGATTTCAGAAACTTGTAGGCATGATGACAGATGAAAAGTATGTAGACACTTGTTATAACAGAATTGGATTGAATTATATCCTATATGCATGACATCTACTTGTGAAGCTGATTTTAAGACTTATAAACATGATTTCTATTATGGAATCACTTGAAACCTATAGGCATGATGGTGAGACAAACATAACAAGATGTAAAAGTCCTATAGGCATGTTTTCTACATGGTAAGGCAATCACATCAAAATGTAAAGTCCTATCGGCATGGTTTCTACTTATAAAGGCAAACACAGCAAATTGTAAAGTCCTATAGGCATGATTTCTACCCGTATTACCCTACAAATATGTAACTACCCACCCTTTTCATAAATTACCCCAATATTTATTTACTAATTATTACAGACCATATGAATGAATCACATAAGTAAATAAAAAAAAAGTTATTCTATAGGGAGCCTTCAATTAGGCTCAGGTTTCCAAAGCCTCCAATAGCCTCAAATGCCCAAATTCTATAGACAATGTCATGGTCTAGGTGCATCAAAGTTCCCTAAAGATCTCAAGGATCCCAGGCAGTGCTTACACCAAGACTTGTAACCAAAATTAAATAAGTGCAGTATGGAAGTGTCAGCCTCAGTATGCCAGAATTCAGAGGGTTCTCAGAAGGATCACAAGGGAGTACACATACTGGAGAAGGCAGAACCTATTGATTTAAGAGTAGAGTGAGAGTAATTGACACAATTTGGAAAGTTTCAGTAGGAAAACAATATATAAAAAGAGGTTTGATTGAAATAGGTTGGTGGAGTAAAAGAGGGAGTCATGCACTGAAAGTAATTTGAAAAGAGAGAGTTACATGATCAAACAACGGTAAATCAAACATGGAGTCTAAAACCACATCAGCAATACTCATAGTACCAAAACAGGAGGAAAGAACCTACATACAGGGGTGATGGGGATTGGGGATACATAGGCACATAATTGTAAGCATATAACAGGCAAAGGTCTTAGGAATTGGTACAGACATGCTCACACACAATTGATCAAACATAGTCACAGAACCAGTTATGCTTAAAGGGGTTAGTATAGGATCCACATGATTTAAGAATCAATCCCAAAATCATATAAGTTTAGGAGTGCTGACTACTTCACAAGGAGACTCATACAGAAACCAGATAGAGCAGAACCACATGGAGCCAGACTTCATAGAGAGGGGGGTAACATGTTTGTATTGGTCCTAAGGAAGGGGAGTACATGATATGCTAACCATGTAATCATATTAACTGCAAGTTTCACAGCAAAATCAAAAGTAAAAAAAAAACTAGAAACAGAATAAACTGAAGCACTAAAAGAACCATATTGTTTTTGGAACTTAAATTGAAATTAAAACATACCAGTAAAGAAGACAATAAACAAAAGTGAAGGGGCAGGAGAGCACAATAGTTAGCCTTGGCTTGAAGCCAGCTAACTCAGAATAGTAGCAAGTAGCACAAAGAGAGAGCATGATGTTTAAGTGAGAGAGAGAGAGAGAGAGTTTTTGAACCAAAATGTTCGTGTGTCTGTGTTAATGAGGGAGTATGTATATATAGTAGTTCGAAATTAGATAGAAATAAGGTAAGAATCATAGTAGCATAGTAATTATGGAACTCAGAATCAATTAGAGCAAAGTCAGGACAAGTACTCCCTTAAATTAAGGGAATTAATTCAAACGGTAAGAACAAGTAGCATATAAGGTAAGAAATCAGTGTATGACTAATACGGAAAGAATCAAATTCAGTAAGTATAAGGTAAGTAATTAGGGCTAAGTTCAGAAAACTCTAATTAAGGAAATAGTTCAGTAAGAATAAAGTACCACGACAAACAAGGTAGGCAAATCAATTAATTTGAATAAAAGAGGTAGAAATTGAGGGTTCAGGGGAAGGTCTTTCAATCAAACCATAAAATAGGGAATCCAGAATTAATCAAAGAGGAGGACATGATTCAGTGTTCAACATATAAATAGAGTAAGAGCAACCAGACATAGCAAACATGCAGGTTAAACAATATTGATAGAAAGAGGCAAGTCTGAACAATCAAGATGAACATAATCACATAGAGGTAGTATAAGTTAGGCTAAGTACTCAGTAAGAACATATTCGAGGCAAGGTAATCATAGAAACTTAAACAAGAATCGAGTAGTCATGCTAACACCCAGAACCAAACAAAGAAATTTTAGAAATTTAGGGCTTTCAACATAGGCGAGTTGAAAAGGTAGTAGAATCATAGAATCAGTCGGAATATGCAAGAGATGGAAGTTTAAACATAAAGAATCAGTTTAAATAAAGTTTTAGAAGAAGTTTCGAAAACCCTATTTTTAGAAGAAGGTGAAAACACTTTGAAATCGATGATTCTCATAAAAGAGTTTCAAGTACAGTGTAAAATACTAAAGAAACTAACTCGACTCGTATACAAGAAGAAATTAAGGTTTCAGAAGAAACCCAAATAGAGATGAAAGAACCTGTCTAGAAACCCAAGAATCGTAACAAGCACATCATGATTTTTCTTGAAATCACACTGAAGTAGCCAAGAACAGACAAATAGCAATCCCTAGATGCAAGTCGGCGTGGCCTAGGGCCCTTGAAGATCTTAGAGAAGACAAGCATAGCATTAGAGGAGCCATTGGAGGCTTAGTTGAAGGGAGATCACCAGAGAAGACTGGAGTAGGGAGGTCGGCGGTTGAAAGAACTAGGGTTAGGTTGAATGGTTGAGAGAGGAGAGAAGATAAGAGAATACAGAGGCGGCGGTTTCTGAATAATGGGCTAGGGTTAGGGGTCGTTTGGAATTAAAATGGTAAGAATGGGTGAGGGCCAGGATTTTAACATGGCCTTGGATCGGGTAAGGGTAATTGGGTTTGGGTTGGGTAGCTTAGCCTAAAATTGCGTTGGGTATTATATTTAATTTAGGCTATGATTGAAATGCAAATCTATCTATATTTTAAATAGCTAATATTTCCCATATAATTTATAATAAATAATAAATAATTTTTGAAAAATAATTTTGTGTCACAATGATTTAAAATAGATATTTAACATTACAAAATGTAGGAGATCAATTTTACGCATATAAACGTAATTATATATTAATGGGGCTAATATTGCAATTATATGCAATTTAACTTTTAAAATACAAAAATATAATTATAAAAATACTTAAAAAATATTTTAATCATATTTTGGTATATATAGAAATTAAATTACTAGATTACCACAACAGTAATTTGTGGGATAACTATTGGAAAATTTATGAATAAAAGGGGAGGAAATATATAAATTTAAATCCTTAAATTTATAGAAAAAATTATAGAAACCTTGTGCATGCTTATATATGCATATATATGCTATTTTGAAAGTATTTATGCATATATAAAAAATATATGGAAAAATTGAGTATCAACATATATTACCCCGCTACAAGTTGTAGTAATAGAAGATATTAAAGAGTTTCTTTATTTATAGTCTCGATATAACCAACCGCTTTCGCAAATAATTTAGAAACTCAATTAAGTTTCTTTGAGACTTACTAAAATACAATACCTTATTGGTAATCAATTGTGTTTCTCCAAAATAGTATAATTGGCTCTTGCAGAGTTCTCAATTAATTTTGTAGTACCACATATTCATCAATATCGATACGGTGAATATCTCTTTCAAAGAAAAAGTTATACCATTATGGTAATTGTCAAAATTATATGCAAGATCTGTTTATTGCATCACTATTGTCCTTTAATAATCACATTACCAAATTATTATGGCGTACAATAGGTACATGACCAGTAATCATTCATGCCATAATAATGACATTATTTTCTTATTTCATCTCAAACTTCCCTCTAGAGGTGAGTGTGGTATATTCACTACCACTAGCATATTCATATTCTTCGAAGAATGAACATGTATTCATAAATTAAATATTGTCATATTCACATCATGAATGGACCATAATCATCTATATGTGCTTTACAAAATCTCATGTCAAATCGATGACAAATATTATTTTCACAAAGTGAAGAATTATTTTGAGAATCCTTATTATTCTCATTACCACAATGATGACGATTATAATTTCGTCTATTGCCACGTCCACATCAATTGATACATTCATAGTAATATTTTTTTTCTTCTTTCAAATTATCAAATACTGCTATTACATTCTCTTAAGGGAATGAGAACGGAGCAAATTCAATGGGACAGGTTAACAATTCTTTGCCCACAATCATACATGAATTTGATCATGGCAAGGAATAAAATTTTTACCATTTTGGGTGGTTATAATTTCTTTCAAACTCCATTAGAGTTACAATCAAAATTTATCGTCTTTGCTTGTATTTAAAATTAAATTATAAAATATTAAGAATTTAAAAGAGAAAAATAAAGTAAAATAATTACTTTAAATCTAGAATTTAATCGTGAAGGAAGTTAATATTAGAGTTTCGTGCTGATAACATGTTATAATTAATAAAAGAAGAAGAAGAATATTACAGAGAAAAGTAGGGAGAAAGAATTCTTATTGATTTAAGATCAATTACAATAGAATATAACCCATCTATTTATAGGTGATAAAGTGACTTAGCCATCAAGTAACAAACCCTAAAATCTGTCTAGAATATAGACATTCACCTTAAATACAATTTTATTTATAAAAATATTTACGAAGTAGAACTTTTTTTCTTTACAGATTAATCAGCCACTATAACAGTTTAGGCCTATAGCCACACTTATTTAGGTAATGCTCAAAAAGTGTTGCCAAAAGTATCTATAGGAACACTTTTTAGGCGTAACCTTTGAGTAGAGTCTTTGGCCACGAGTTTTAAGGTAACACTTATAAACCGTTGCATTTAATTGTAAAGATAATATTTTCTAAGTGATTGGCCATGCTTTTTAATTATATTGCAATGTTTTTAGACAATTGCTATATCGTCATACTAAATGCAACCCTTTAAAAGCGTACCCTAAAATTCCTTATAAAAAATATTTCCCAAAAAACATCCCAACAAAATTACACTTAATATTCCGCCAATTCTCATAAGTCCAAGATAACCCTCTAGGAATAAGGAGCAAAACAGTTTTCACGCCACGGCTGCTCCAATGCCCTCAATCGCTGCTTCTATTTCTTCGTTGATTCATTCTTTGTTGCTGCTCTTCTATTTCTTTTAGAATTGTAAGTTCTCAGGATTTTAGATCTAGTTATATTCTGGCCATCTCTGTTTTCTTTAATTTTCTAATCCCAAGAAAGAAAGAACTGGAAAAAGACTCTACAAAGTTAATTTAGATAAAACCCATCTCATGAAAAAATCTCTAATGGGTACTCTTTACTTTTCCAATTTATGATCTTGCCCTTTGTCGATCTTTATCTTTTTAGGTAGTTAATATTTTTGTTGCAAAAAGTTATATTTCTTGATAGACTATTTAAAGTTCACTTTGTAAATAATAACGGTGGAAAAGCAAATATAGATTCCTGTAGCATGATGGATAGCAAACGAAGATAATATAGTTAGGTGAGTATCACAATCATTGAATAGCTAGAAACTAAATTATTCCAGATTTTTGAATCCACATTTTGCCTCATATTGTGAATTTGGGTATTTTCAATTTCTAAATTTTTATATTGTTCACCTTCATTTTTTGCAAATTCAGTGTTGTTATATAGTTATTGTTTATTTGAAGTTACCAGGTTTTAACACTTATTTGAAATTATCAGGTTTTAACACTTTTAATATCCTTTTGTTATATGTATATTCACTTCTTAATTTGGTCCGAAAGTACGATTTGATGGCTATATGGTCCTATGTGTACCTAAGAGATGTTGGAGTTACCTTTACAGTGACAATTATCTAACTTCTATTGCATGATATTGATTTCAAACTTAGAGTTATTACTGCCCAATTGAACGAGATGTTTTAATGTGCTTTTTTATTATGGATTTGCAATGAATCAAAAGATGAGCTTGAAACAGAGGACGAGTTTGATTCTGAGGATACATTACGAGTTTGATTATAATTCAAATAGAATATAACTCAGCTCTTTCTTGATTAATGATTAAAGGCACATTAATTATTAGTGGATACTTGCTTTAGACTCAAATGAATAATATTTATTTGCCGATATTTCCTTGTCTATTTTGTCATGCTCTAATATTAATTTGTTTTTTTCTTGATGGTTTATTTCTTATGCTTATATATTTCGTTCTCGTATAATTTTAGAGTCTCACTTAGCATTTGGTTACTATTAAGTGCGCCTCAATTTAGTTTCATAACATGAGGAACTATATTACATCTTATATGAAAAGAGGTTTAAGTCCTCTAGTTTTGCAATAAATATCCCGAGAAGTAAACGTGAGTAAGTAAAAATTATAGTTCTGAATTTGTTACTAATCTTATTACTGGAGTATTGAAAAGTATGTAAGTATACATATTTCTTCTCTTTTTTTATCAGGCGATGCTCATTCAACAAAAGAAAATTGTGGACTAACTAATTTTTATGAAGCAAATAAATACTGAACAGATATATCTCTGCAACTCTATTTATCTATTTAGGAAGCATTGGCTATTTGTTTTTGTAACCGAGCAACTTGTGTTTCTCTGACTTAGCAATTTTCATCTTTCAATTGGCTAAGTGGAAAGAAACATAACCTTTCCCTGCTGATTCTAGTTACTTATTCAGGTGTAGTAATAGCTGGGATTCAATATTTCTAGAGCTGCATTAAAGTCTTCATTTTTTAACCTGTAGTACTTCACTTAGCATCACAAATTAATTTGAGAGGGAGTGCTGAAAGTCTATATCTTGTTCTTCTTTTACACGGTCTCTTGCTTTTGCCCCCTTCAACACTATCAACAAAGAAGCTGCAAGCTCAGGTGAAGCCACAAGGCTAAGAGTTCAATTCCTTTATTTAGTTTCTTGAATATTATGAAGTAAATAGAAACACAAGTAATCTTCTTCTTCTTCTTCTCAGAAGAAGATGAGTACTCAACCTCGTCAAAAAACATAAAAGCTTCCATTTTTATTAGAATATGCTTTGTATTGTGAAGAAGACACTTGGGAAGAGGACTTTTTTTACTGAGGAAGCAAAGGTAGAAGAAGGAGAATGGAGCTGTTGGTTCTTTCCACACTAGAATGGAAGATGAATACAGTGATCCCATTTTCATTTCTTGATTACATTACTAGGAGGCTTGGATTGAAGAACTGAGGGTGCTTCTCTACATATTTACAGATTATATAATCATTGGTTACCTTCCTTATGCAATGGCTTTTGCCACAATGTTGCATATTATTGATATACTACAAACCTACATTGGAGACAAGTACCAAGAGTTTTTTTTTGACATTCTTGGTATTGTCAAGGAAAAGGAAGTCAAGAAAATGACCATTAATTAAACTGATATCTTATTTGTTGATATAAAGGGCGTTTTATGAACATTTTCATGAACCAAGTTTTTCTAAGTTCTTAGAAAGGTACAAGGAGGACATTGAAGCACTGCAAAATGGAGACGTGGTAAGTAATTTCGAAAGATAATTTCTTGATAGCTTCTGTGTGCAAGTTTTATTGTTTGCGAGTGATTTTTATCTTCCAATAGTGTAGTGCTCTCAAAAAAGATCTAGCTCATATTTCTGCGCAATAAATATGTTCATATCTTCCTTTGCGAAAAGCTAATGATCTATTCAAATGACTTGTTAAAAAAATGCAGAGGGTGCTTGGGTAAGGGTTATACTTGGATGGGTGACCCCCTAGGAAGTCCCCATAAAAACAAATGAAGTGTATTGTTCTAAAAAGGATCTAGCTCATATTTTGAACTACAAATATGTTCATATCTTCCTTTGGGAGAAGCTGATGATCTATTCATATGATTTATCAAAAAATACAGAGGGTGATTGGGTGAGAGTTATACTTGGAAGGGTGACCCCATGGGAAGTCCTCGTGTGTGCATCCCTCCTTTCTTTATAAAAATATATAAATTGCGGAATAAGTATTAAAGTTTTGGTTATCTGTAGTTTGACCATAATAGCTACATCAGCCGCTTAATTTCTGGGTTGAGAGAATGCTTAACCGTCTTTTTTCTTGTGAAGAATAGAAGATTTTATTTCTGACTTAATCCTGTAGTTTGGAAAGATAAACTATAGACAATAGTTTTTTTTTCTTGTGCGTGTGTAGATAATAGTTACCTTATTGGGTTAGAGCTTGATGTATACTTTCATTAGTTGGAGTATGAATATGTATACTCTTCATATTGACGATCTAGGCCTACGAATATTATGTATAGTTTAGAAAACTATATTAGAAAAGGCTCTGTTGTCTTGGGGGAGCCAATTTCTTTTGCTGGCTAGTCATGTTGGTAAATTTACATTCGTTAGGAGTGTTTAATCTTGTTAGAGATAAAACTTCTATTGTGATAGATCTTAAGCTTTTTAAATATTGGATTTATAGGGGTCTATATGGAGTGGCGTGATTAATGAGAATTCATACAACTGGCTCTAACGAGCTTGTGATTTAGTTATTATTATTATTATTATTGTTATTGTACTATCCTAAACATAAAGATAAGTGGCAATACAACCTTCCTTTCAGTCTGCTCTCTTTAAGGTTTTATGCAGTTCCAACTTTACATAATATGTGCTTGGGTCAGATAAGGCCCAGCAGAAAAAAGTGAGCATTAGAAGATATTTTCTTCTTCCTTTCCCCTGAATTCACCGACCCTCTCTGGCTAAAGAAATGAATTGGATAACATTGGTGACTCAATATTTTGGACATGTATATCATGTATGTCAATATTTTAGACATGGATAACTTACAAAATCATACTTTTCTAAATTATTTGTTTTTTATAGTTCTGTTACATGATAACACTAGTACAAAATCATGCAATTGTGTTATTCTAATTGGAATTTACAAAGACTCTTAAAAATACTTTGAGTCTTTTTGCTAAGTTTCATCAGTTAAGAAAAAAATATCACTTTCAGACCATTACCATATTCTTACTGTTGTAGTTTCACTGTATGTAGCAATGATCTTAGCTTATGGTTTAGTAAAATGGTGGAAATTCTTCACCCCAGATCAATGTTCAGGGATCAACAGATTTGTTGCTCTTTTTGCTGTTCCATTGCTATCTTTTCACTTCATTGCTTCCAACCATCCTTATGCAATGAACTATAGGTTCATATCTGCTAAGTTCAAAAGGTTCCCTTGAATGGTCCTTTGTTTAATGGTATGTATGGTGAAGCATCATGAATTTAAATGGTCCAAATCATCAGGTTTCACTCTAAAAAACAAAACTCTTCCCTCTTAAAGATCAATAACTTTATCACTGGCATGAAAAAAAAGTTAGTATCAAATCTTCTTTTGTTCTTAATAAGTTTAAATCTACCAAAACATAAACTTTATCCTAACTTTTGGAGTCAAAATGTTAGCATACAATAGCTTTTTTGCTTATACCTACTGGTCCTAGGAAGGGAGGAACAGAACAACTTTTGTTTTGTGTGGTAAAGCACTATTCTTAACTGTCTATTTTTTATTTAGTAGAATTATTTGAAGCCTACAATTAAACTGTTGTCGACTTGAAATTCACATAAGTTTGTTATCCGCTGGAATTATGGGAGATTTTGGTTCACTTCCTAATCAAATGTGACGACCCGACCCGTCGTCTTATGAGTTACTACTCTGTTCTTCCCATTTTTTACTTTCTTATGTTTTATTATCGGTATTGGGTGCGTTAGAATTTATTTGGAATGATTTTGATAAGAAATGAGACACTTAGTCTCTTTTAAGAAGGCTTAAGTTGGAAAAGTCAACTGGATATTGACTTGTGAGTTATAAGGCTCGAAATTGAATTCTGATGATTCGGTTAGCTCCGGGTGATAATTTAACGCTTAGGAGCGCAATCGGAAGTAATTTTGGAAGTCCGGTGAAGAAGTTAGCCTATTTTGGCAAAGTTAGTATTTTGACGATTTCCGGTTGATAGGTGAGACTTTGATCCGAGGGTCGGAATGAAATTCCGAGAGTTTTTATAGCTTCGTTAGGTGAATTGAGAAAATGTGTGCAAAATTTTAGGTTATTCGGAGGTGATTTGATTGGATTTTTGATCAAATGCATGTTTCGGAAGTTTTAGAAGAACTTAGGCTTGAATCCGATATAAATTTGGTGTTTTGATGTTAGTTTTGGTGTTAATTTTGGTATTTTGAGAGTGCAACTAAGTTTGCATGATCATATATGATATGTTAATATGTTCGTATGCGGTCCCGAGGAGCTCGGGTGAGTTTCGGATAGGTTTGGGTTGCGTTGGGCTCGTTTTTCTTATGCTTAGACATCATTTCTTCAAGCATAAATGATATTATATTGAACAAATGAGCTCCGATTAATATTTTGAATAAAGCATTAGATCCGTATCGTAATTACGGACCCGTAGCAAAAAGAATCATCGAATTTGAACATCGTATGAGGATTTTATGGCCATTTTACTAAGGTTGCCCAGATTTTCAGATTAATGACGAAATTGCCCCTGGCGGCGTATTAAAAACCTGCACTATTTGCAAATCTTAAAACCTACATATCTCCTTCATTATAAGGTCAAATTGAGTGATTCAAAAGCCTAAATTCATTAGAATTTCACAAGGAATCCATTGGGAGCAGTAAAACGCGTGAACAGTATACCTATAATGAGCAGGTCGAGTTTTCTTCCAATTTTGGAACGGGAAGAAGCTTCTGAGGCGATTTTTAAGAGAGAAAATCAGTGGGTATCACAGAGGTAAGTGATTTGATTATTAAAACTCATTTATGGGTGATTATAGACCATAATCCCATTCTTTAATTCATGAAAAACAGTAGAAAAATAGGATTTTGGGGCCTGAAATTATGAGACCTTTAGGGGTCGATTTGAGGGGTCAAACGGACTCCGATTTTGGTGTTCTTTATATTTACGGAATCGGGAGAAGATGAAGAACACTTTTCTGTAAAAATTTCTGAGTTTCGAGAAGTGGGCCCGGGGCTCGGGTTTTGTCAATTTCGGGATTATTGATGTTTTTCGATTATTTTCGATTGGGTTTTGATCCTATAGCATAATGTGACGTATTCGTTGTGGTTTTGGTCAGATTCGACGCGTGAGGAGGTCGATTTGAGAGGCAAGGGCATAGCGAGCTAGGATTTTGGCCGGCTTGAGGTGAGTAATAGATGTGGATGATGACCTGAGGGTTTGAAACCCCGGTATATCACACTGTGACGCTATATTGAGGCGAGACACGTACTCTACGGCGAGTGCGGGGTCGTTTGTGATTGGAGGACTATGGCTTAGTCCGTCTGAGTGATGTTCATAATGTGCATTGACTAGAAATTGATTGGTAAACATCCTACTTGGATTGCTATGAGCATATTTGGGCTGCGTGCCGATTATTTGGATCCCGTAGGGATTATTATCACTGTTTCCATGATGCTTAGCATGTTTTCATGATATCAGTCCTGAGTTAAACACTGTCTCGAAATGATTAGTAAATTTCTAAGGTTTTAAATCACTTAAACTATAATACCTGTTAAATGGAACCGAAAATGGTAAACTTGATTGTGCCCGTGTGGCTTGCATGCATATATAACTGGACTGATTGTGGACCGGGCTGCACGCCGCAGCGAATGCTATGATTATATTGCGCTTGGGCTGTAGGAGCCCCTCCGGAGTCTGTACACACCCCCAGTGAGCGCCGTCGACGTTAAATGGATCGGGCTACGCGCCGTAGCGGTCATGTGCATTGCATTGCATTCATGCATCGTTTTTTATCTGTCCTACCTGTCATTACCTGTTGCTGTTTCATTGTTAAATGTATAGACTAATTGGTTATAGCTTTACATTGTGCTATTTTGGGATTTCTTACTGTCAGACATTATACATGTCTATTACCGCTAAGTTGGAAGTACTCACTTTACTCCCTGCACCTTGTGTGCAGATTCAGGTACTTCGGGAGCTTAGTTGAGCTAGTTGCTGCTTCCAGAGTTTTCAGGAGTTGTCGAGGTAGCTGTTTGACGTCCGCAGGACCCGACTCCTCCCCTATCCTTTTATCCTTTCAGCATTTTAGAACATGATTATTGTTGAGGGTTCTTGACTCTGTATTTTGAGAGGCTCTAGACTCATGAACCCCAGGTCTTTGGGAGTTACAGTTTATGTTAGTGTTTCGTATTATTTTTATTTAAGTATTTAATTAATTGGTTTTTAGCTTCATGCTCGGGTTGAGAGAGTGAATGGTCGGGCTTGCCTAGCATTAGTGTTGGGCGCCATCACGATCGGGTTTGGGGTCGTGACAAGTTGGTATCAGAGCCTAGATTACTAGGCCTCATGAGTCATGAGCCGGTTTAGTAGAGTTTCGTAGAACGATACGGAGACGTCTGTATTTGTCCTCGAGAGGCTGCAGAACCTTTAGGAAAACTTCACTTTCTTGGAATTCTTATCATGTGTACTTGATTCAGCTTGAAAAGAAACTCTTGAAATTCCTTCCGCGTGATTGTATACATGAACGGGCGCTCAGTATCAGATGTGCCTCGATGGCTTTTGATTCCCTGATCGAAGGGCGAGGAGTAATCTCTGTGAGTTTGAAGTTAGACCAGTCTGGAGGACTAGAGGCCGAATCTTTGCTAACGGCTTGAGCACCGAGGTGCTGATTTGGTGAGCAAGTGTTTTGAACTCATATGTTCATTATTGTCCTTATTAGCCGGAATGGCGGTTGGATATCCACGTGAGGAGTATGTTAGTGCTGCGAAGTGTATTTATACGACTTGGTAGTGGCGAAGAAGCCTACTGGATAGTAGATGAACTGTTAAGTGATTCGTTTCTTATTGTGATCTGTTGAGTAGCCCCGAGTTATAGGCGCGTGAAGAATATTTTTCGTGCCTCCTAGTTGGAAAGTAAAGTGCATTACATGTGGCGGTATGAGTTTAGACTCAGGAAGATTAAGTGATGGTGTAATGTGTATGGCAGTGGAAGGTATACAAAAAAATAGTAACTAAAGGTAAAGCTAATGGGTAATTGGCTTATGAGGGAAATCTATTTGTCATATTAGTTAGATAAGTCTGGGAGCTGAGATCGCTTCTGTAAATGTATTATGACGAAATCGTTGAGTCGAGGAGACCACCTTGAAGGTCGAAAATATTAAGGAAAGAAAATGTTCTTACTTGGTTGAATAGCCCAAATAATGGAGGGTTGAAAGGTATTTTCTATGTGTTATGATTCAAATAGGTGCAACGCATGTCCATGTATCAATTTTGATAGTATAATACATGTAGTATTGAGATTTATGTAACTGATATGCATTGTGATGCTTTGTCAAGTTGTGGATGTGTTGTTAGGATGGTTTTGGTGATTCTCTGGCAGGTGGATAGGCCCAATTACAAAGGAGACTCTGCCGAAATTTTTGAAAAATTTGGGACTTAGTAAAAATTTGGTCGCCTAGAGAGTGGGCTTGACTGTTATGTGAGTGAATGCAAGAACTTCAGAAGAGTTAAAAATTCCAGATGATTTGTGTTTCCACAAGCTTATGAAGGAGCGAGTTCAATCTTACTATGGTATTAAGACAACAATAGAGCATATGCGTTATGATTTATTGAGTGCGTTTTGATCTATGGCTTTCGAGCCAAGTTGGGGAGCTTGTTATTGGTTAGTTGATTGTACGGTTATGTGCTGTGTCGATTCTAATTTGAGGCATGCTGGCGAATCAGTTCTGGTTGTGGAAATTAGGCCGAGAATGGCAAGAGTGAAGGAAAATTTTTGACAAGATGTCAAGAGCTCGGATGAGCAGGAAAGACGTTTCGATGGTTAAGATAAACTGGTATTGTCTTCAGCGTCACCTGAGAGCGGTGTTGTGTCCTGGTTAGTGATTCTTGATCACTTTACAGCGTTAGTACGACCGGTGGTTTGGAGGTACGCTCCAGATATTTTTGTGGTAGGTTGTGGGAGTGTGTTCCACTGGAAGATTTTATAAGTGTGACATATGATCACTTAATTGATTAAAGATGTAAACCAAGTATGAAGTTTGAGGTGATGTCGTTAAATTAAAGATTCATGCCTGGAGGGCACTTGGCATATTGGGTTGTGAACTGGGGAGGATTACTCCGATTGTGATGGTTGTTCTTGTGTTCTATCAATAAAATGGAAGTTATTATGGACCTTTGAAAGGTTATTAGACTATTTCAGTGTGATCAGAATCGGCTTGAAGTCGATGGATAGATTTAATATGAATAATGGCTCTATATCAGGCCAGATGTATGCATTTTAGTACGCGGTCCTCATGGAGGAGTAGTTAAGTTGATGCTTCATCGT
>MU722531.1:44097-55271 GCA_026770625.1 Nicotiana glauca
TGCATATATAATTGGACTGATTGTGGATCGGGCTGCACGCCGCAACGAATGCTATGATTATATTACGCTTGCGCTGTAGGAGCCCCTCCGGAGTCTGTACACATCCCCACTGAGCGCCGTCGACGTTAAATGGATCGGGCTATGCGCCGTAGCGGTCATGTGCATTGCATTGCATTCATGCATCGTTTTCTATCTGTCCTACCTGTCATTACCTGTTGCTATTTCACTGTTAAATGTATAGACTAATTGGTTATAGCTTTACATTGTGCTAATTTGGTATTTTTTACTATTAGACATTATACATGTCGATTACCGCTGAGTTGGAAGTACTCACTTTACTCCATGCACCTTGTGTGCAGATTCAGGTACTTCGGGAGCTTAGTTGAGCTAGTTGCTGCTTCCAGAGTTTTCAGAAGTTGTCGAGGTAGCTGTTTGATGTCCGCAGGACCCGACTCCTCCCCTATCCTTTTATCCTTTCAGCATTTTAGAACATGGCTATTGTTGAGGGTTCTTGACTCTGTATTATTTAGAGGCTTTAGACTCATGACCCCCAGGTCTTTGGGAGTTACAGTTTATGTTAGTGTTTCGTATTGTTTTTATTTAAGTATTTAATTAATTAATTTTGAGCTTCATGCTCGGGTTGAGAGAGTGAATAGTCGGGCTTGCCTAGCATTAGTGTTGGGAGCCATCACGACCGGGTTTGGGGCGTGACATTAAACAAGTTAGAAATTATGATATTGTTATTAATAGTTTTTAATTTGCTAGATTTGTTGCCATATATGTTAGGACCAAATTCATCTTGGCTAGCTATTGCATTTTTACGTTTGATCCTTATCTAAAGTAAGAATCGCAAGTTAAGTTGTAGATGCAAGTTGAGATAAGTGAACAAAATTTTTAAGTAAAATGTATGTTAATTCACATTTTTGCTTCTCTTTCACTTGGACATCTTTTTTGTGTATAACTTAGTTATGTTATAGTACTGAAAATAAATCTTATTAGTTCTTAGTAAGATATAACCAGTGCATTCTATATATAGGTTTCTTTCTAAATTTTAATTTCATTTTGAATGTGTAGGAAAATGCGGATGATGCAATTGGAAATGGTGTTCGGACAATTTGATCCATTAAAGTGGATGGTGAAGACATTTTGAACAATTGTGATATTTATTATTATTGATGCTATATATATTACATCCGCTTTTGTAGAGTTTTTTGCTAGCTTCTTGAAGCGGTGGTTTATTATTATTGATAGTACACAAATTATGTTTTTTGTTGAAGTTTGTTTCAACTATATGCATTTTAATTATTTTTATTCTGTTACTTATTATCAAATTTAATACTTGAGATCATAACGTATATGCTTGAAATAAATGTGAATATAGAAATTAATGTACACAAATATAATTTTTTAACTACAAAATTATGGCTAATTTAAATATTTAAAAAATTACTTTATAGTGTAGACAAAATTGCCACTCTTAGAAATTATGGCCACAAGGATTGTCAATCTGGCATTGTTCATGATAAATTTTGCTTTAGAAGCCACGCTTTAAAAGCGTGGTCTATATGGTAACAAAGATCACGCTTCAAATGTGTAGACTTATGTCATAAAAGCGTAGCTATATGAGAAAATATAAGTATGACCTTTGTATCATATTGACTACACTTTTAAAGTGTGACTTTTAAGGCAACACCTACAAAGCGTAGCCAATAGTCAAAGGTTACGGTACTTTAGGCCACCCCCAAAAGCGTTGCCTAAAGTTATAAAGTGTTGCCTTTGATCAAATGCTACACTTCTTGGCATCTTAGACCATAATTTCCGGGGTGGTTAGAGGCCTAAAATGTTGTAGTGAGCCAACCTTATTGTTCAATAATCCATCTAGTAATACTAGTTGCTGCGGTTCCCAATATTAACAAATAACCTCTTCAATTTCCAACAAAAAAAAAAAATCTTCAATTCAATTTCATCAAGCTTCCAGGGAGTTCCTTGCTTGCTTTTATTCCTCTAACCTCTGGAGGGAATAAGAGAAGCTAATAAAGCTATGCATGAATCAGTAATGGGGCCAAGTGGGGCAATTAGAACTCATAATTTCGAAGATTTGTGGCTTCGAATATAAACCAATTATTTAGAAGCATCCAAGAGCCACTAATTAGAGAAAAGATGTTAGATTATCTCACTATGTCAATCTATCATCTTAAAGACGGACTCTGCGTCATCCCCATCGACCATTCTCCAATCATCTAATTCAATTATATTATTCTCTTCGAATTCTATTGCTTTCGTCAAGCAATGGTGTGTCAATCTCATCCTTCTCTATATATTATTTGGCCACAAATTATATTTCCGTATTCATAAATGCTGACCTTCAATTATTTGTAATTTATATTTTGTTAAAATATTGAAAAACTTGTTCAATGACTATTCGAGTTGAAATATTACAAATCATTTCGTTTTTAAGTGATATTACATTTTAAACACGCAATTTTCAACGTTAATTAACTTCAAGTCTTTAAATAATTTATTTTTAAAATCTTCAACATGATATTGTCCAAATGCCTAAGTAGTCCCTTCGATTCTTTAATGCATTATCTCTAAGTGGCTGCCCGCTGTCCTTTATCCCTAAGTCTTTTTTATTTATAAATAAATGTTCACTTGGATTTGCATCCATGGTTGCGGTTGTTAGAGCGTCACTACCACGTTTTTCTTCCTTTCAAGTTTTGCCAAATGAAGAAATGGGATAAATACGCGTGCATTTTGACCTAAATAAAGCAAAAAATCAAAAACATAGAAGGGCGGATAACATAACCAAGGCAGGTCGCAACCATTTTAAATGACGAATTTGCCTGAACGAGTTGTGACTCTTCATTGGGCCAAAGAGTGACAAACTTGCTAGCTCCATCTGGTGGAGGTTATATTTCCTCCTCACTTTCTAGGTACTAGTATATATTCAAAAGACATGCGTCAAAGTTGATCTTACAAACATTGACCGATAATAGCATATTTTAAGTTAAGAGAATGAGTTTTGATATAACAACAACAACAATAACAACAACCCAGTATAATCTCACAAATGGGATCTGCGGAGAGTAATATGTACGTAGACCTTACCCCTACCCCGAGTGACAGAGAGACTATTCACAGGAGACTCTCGGCTCAAGAAGGCAACAAGAGATGATATATTAGTACTATCAATAGACTCAAAAAAATAACATAAAATAACATAGAATCCATAACATAACATAACATAACATAAAATACCATAAAATAACAAAATACCAGCAATATAAAAAATATAGGAAATACGAAAAGGATGTAAAGTATACTATTAACCAACAGATAAAGCCCATCATCAGTAATTGATCAGTAACATCCTAAGACTGACTCCTAACTGGATAGTCTCACTCTTGTGCGTTGTAGAAATATTCACAACTTCCCCCTAACCTACAACCTTAATGCTCGACCTCCACAATTCCCTGTTAAGGGCCATGTCCTCAGTAATCCTAAGTCGCGCCATGCCCTGCCTGATCACCTTTCCCCAATACTTCTTAGGTCTCCCTGTACCTCTACTCGTGCCCACCACAGCCAGTCGCTCACACCTCCTCACCGGTGCATCAGTGCTCCTCCTCTGAATGTGCCCGAACCATCTGAGTCTTGCTTCCCGCATCTTGTCCTCCATGGGGGCCACACCCACCTTCTCTCGAATATCTTCATTCCCAATCTTATCCATCCTTGTATGCCCGCACATCTACCTCAATATCCTCATCTCTGCAACTTTCATCTTCTGGATGTGTGAGTTCTTAACCGGCCAACACTCGGTCCCGTACAACATGGCAAGCCCTATAAAATTTACCTTTCAATAACAGTGACACTTTCTTGTCACACAGGACTCCCGTCGCTAACCTCCACTTCATTCACCCCACCCCTATACGGTGTGTGACATCCTCGTCGATCTCCCCAGTCCCCTGAATAACTGACCCAAGGTACTTGAAACTACCCCTCTTAGGGATTACTTGAGAGTCAAGCCTCACTTCCGCTCCCGCCTTCGTCGGCTTGGCCCCAAATTTGCCTCACTTCCAAAGAGAATGAGTTTTGATATATATATAATATCGTTCTTTTAATTATGTAAAAACAAAAAGGAAAAAATTAAATTCCATACTCAACTAACAGCGAATCGTCCACCTTACGTTTCAAAGTAAATAAAGTACTCCCTCCGTTCTAATTTATGTGAACCTATTTGATTGGGCACGGAATTTAAGAAAAAAATGAAGATTTTTGGTATTTGTGGTCCTAAACAAGTCCAAATGGGACCTAGAGTATTTGTGTGGTTATAAAAGTTTCTCATTAAGGGTAAAGTTGTAAGTTTAAGCAAAATTGTTACCAAATTTAAAAAGGATTCATTCTTTTTGGAACGGACCAAAAAGGAAATAGGTTCACGTAAGCTGGAACGGAGGAAGTAGTAATCTTTTTACCAGATTCAACTCGAAAATTCAATGTCAATCTCATAATCAGCTTTTACTATTCTCTATTTTACACAAAGGTGGGAAAAGAAAAAATCAACTCCCACCATCAATATATGCCTACTCATCCACCTATGACATATGTGGCGACACGTTTGCGTTTCCTAGAAATTGGGCCTCATTAGTCAAGTCACCACCACCATTAATTAATTACCCTCTTTTATTCCATTTGGTGATCTAACCACGTCATCACACAACTTATATCCTATACACAACTTATATTTTATTACGTTGACGGATATTTATATTGCTTCCCTCCCTAACCAACACGTGTAAAGTATGACCAATGAATGTCCAGAGTATACACCATATCAACATCGCTGGTGATTACTTTCTAACAATCAACGGTTGTCATACGAACAATTCTTAGCCAGACACGTGTACGCTGATTATAGTTGTCTACCTTGATTTTCGCCCTCGTGAAATAGTCTTGCTATATTGTCCCTTTTTCCTTTTTTGCCCCTTATGAAACCTAACAAGAAAAAGCTATAAACATATAATGAACCTTTTACTGGGATATTCCGTTTACTGCATCGAATATATCATGCAGAGGTTAGATCAAATGAGCCTGATCAACTTTTTGGGTAAAATTCAGAGTTTAAAAAAATTCTAAATACTTTTTTGGATAAATAGTACTACGAGCCATTTTAATTAATTTTTGGTTCCTTTCACACGTATTAAGAAATTTATTTTTTAACATTAATAAAATCTATCATATTATCTTAATTTTTAAATACAATAAATGCTCCTAGGTTTTGTGTTCCAAAGATAACTTTGAAAATAAGATGTTAATTTCTTTTGAATATCCGAAATAATTAAATATTATAGATACAAAAAAACCAAAAAAATTAATTAAAAGTGGACCGAATAGAATATTAACAACCCCTTTGGTAGTGGGGTGTATTGTCCAAATGTGTGGTCGTTTTCATCTAATTATGTATATGTATATTATTAATGTAATATCTTCAACATGTCTTCTTATGTGGAGGTATGATTCATTTGCACATTCTAAAATATTGCAGAGTGTGACCATTTAATTTGAAAGTTTAAACTGTTAAAGAGTGTATGTTTTTTTTTATTTAATTATGTCTTTAACGTATATGACCCGTCACACAATTATTGTAATAATAGTATCTCATGAACAACAAATGTAAATGTGAATAAAAGTTTTTTAAATATTAGAAAAGTGTTAATCTTTTTCATGATGAACAAACTATGAAAAAGCTTTAAGAATTTAGAAAATAAAAATAAAAAATTACACACACACATATAGATAGGTACACACCTATTATTACCAAAAAAATTTTTTTACCAGTATCTTCACAATTATAGTACAAGTTTAATTAAAATTTTAGATCCGTTTTTCACTTGGATTAACGTAGCTGGCTGTCATTTCGTCATTTCTCCAGAGAGAGTGGACCTATAAATATGTCCGAGCATGACACCTTTCTTCATCGTTCAAAAGCTCGAACATTTCAAACCCGAAAAGCTCCCATTTACCCAAATCAAATTTCTCTCTCATTACTAAGTTTTTCTTATTCTCTGTTGTATCAATGGCGTTTAAAAAAACATTAGCTCAGCGCCTTTTCAATGCATACAAAACCACTAATTTTTCCATTTCCACATGCCGTATTATTCCTTCATCCTCATCCATGGCATCCAAATCATTGACTACTCCTTGTCCTGATAATAAAATCGCCCCAGATCCAGGAGACAATGGAACTTTCCGGCGATTCCTCCACCGCTACCCATCTCCGGCGATCTCGCCGGATCTCCGATCACTACCCTCCGGCGTAAAGCTCATCGAGAAACTGCGTGAAATGGACACTGAAAGAAACAGGATCAGACTCGATGGACTGCTGACGCCGGAAAAGTTGATGCCGGAGGAGACATCGGAGGGGAAATTGACGGTGGAGGATGCAAGGAAGTTGCTGAAATTATCACAATTGGAGATGGTGAAATTGAAGTTAAGGAAAATTGAAAAAAATTGTATTTCGTACTCAGAATTTGTTCAGATCTGCTGTGAGTCTTGTTCGAATAGTACTGATCAATGCCTAGAATTCGCGAAGATTCTAGATGATTCTGGAAGTGTAATTGTTCTAGGAAACGTTGTGTTCCTGAGGCCTGATCAGGTTGGTTTTCCACTTTTTCATTCTTCTTTCATTATGCCTTTCTCTGATACATAAGGACTATTGTTTCTACAGATACTCAGAAAGATAAATTACGATGAATTACTATGTGATGGTTGGTAACTAGCAGCATTACATAGAAACTATACATGTTGATTTACTTTTCGTTAGATATTCCGAGTCTACCGAAAACTGATAGATTTTCATCTATTTTGTGTGTTTTTTCCAGACAGGAAAATGAAACAAAGTTACTCCAGATCTCTAAACGAGATGGTGACTTTTATAAAGGAGTGGACCAGTCGGATCATTTTCAAAGACCCAAAAATTTCTTCTTGAACACATTCAAGGCTATATATTTCTCCCCAAAAAATCTAACTTTTTCGAGTGTCATAATTAAAATTTACATCTTTGATTATTGGGGAGAAAAATGAGATGCTAAAATTTTAATTGATGGATTTGGGGATGGAGGAAGAGGTGTGGGTAAGAAGAAAAGGACATCCAATTATTGTGGAGTTCAAAAAAGTAGCAAAGCCCATACCAAAGAGAAAATGATTTAGCTATCAATTTCCATTTCCCTTTCAAATTGCCCATTAAGTATTTTCTAATGCTTGACGCTATAGAACTCTTAGCAAATTAGGTGGGTGAGAAGTTGTTAGAGAAGTCCCATATGTCAATTGTGGCATGTTCATATATTACGTGTATCTAATAGGTACATAACGTGGTGGATTGGTCACTGGTCTAGCCCATTCTTATTGGAGAAAAGAGTAAGAGAATGAGTAACAAATTTAGGGGCTAAGATATTTTCATTTCTCTTAAGAGGGAGATGATATTTTCATTTCTCTTGACAGGAAGTTAGCTCTCATTTTTAGGTAGGATTTTTATGCGTGTCGATTGACTTTTCACAAAAATGTCAATTTTGATTTTAACTAGTGTCAACCTATTGTCTAATGTCTATATACATATTATTTTTTAAAAGAAATAGTACTATTTTTATTTATATATGCATGTAAGAAATAATTTTTTTGGCAAACACTCGGTTTATAAAGGTGTCTTTGGAACTACTATGCTCATTGTCATATGATTTTGAAATAGACAGATATGTCAAGTGGAGTGTTAGTTTTACCCAAATGTTTGGCACTCTGTTTTTGTTTACAGGTAGTGAAAACCATACAAGGCCTATTACCAATGCCATTGCCGAACCCAAATGACCCACAAATGATGAAGGAGCTCAAGCAAATGGAGGAGGAAAAATCAATCATTGACAAGAAAGCTGAGTCATTGGTGCGTAGAGAGTTGTGGTGTGGGCTAGGCTATTTTGTCATTCAGACAGCAGCATTCATGAGATTGACATTCTGGGAACTTTCATGGGATGTCATGGAACCAATTTGTTTCTATGTCACATCCATTTACTGCATGGCTGGTTATGCATTTTTCCTCAGGACGTCGAAAGAGCCTTCATTCGAAGGATTTTTCCAAAGCCGATTTGCTGCTAAGCAAAAAAGACTTATGAAGCTTAAGAATTTCGATCTTCAAAGGTATAATGAGCTCAAAAGAGCTTGTTATCCTAACTCATCGTCGCCTCCTGGAAATACCTTAGCTTTTAATCCTTTATCCCTTGACGTAAACAAGGCAGAATTTCACCATTTACCTGAACGTTTTGCTAGGTAGAATAGTTTATTTCATGAATAGGGAAAGATTAAAACAATATTATGGTTGCAAAAGAAAGAAGAGACATCAAATTTGTCTATGTTTTTTTCTTCTTCCATTCTAGTTTTACACTCGGACAAGGTCAACTTTAATTGTCTATTAATGACGGCCAATGTATATGTATGTGAAGAGTTTAGGAATGAAATGGAGTTCCAATAACAATACGAATCTCTCAAAACGGTACACTTGCCTTCCTGGTACATACTCAACTTCTCGTTATCTTATGGAGTATAATTTAATTAACAATTACAAGTGAATAAAATACTACAGTAGTAGTTATAGAATATATATATATAGATGAACCCACCGGATCTATATTTTGATCCAACGAATATGCCAAGAAAGAATGACTCAGAAATTATATGCCTGTCCCCTCCAAATGACAAAAAACTGGGAGATTAATGTAGATTCTTTTTCATCATTCCCGGAGATTGTTGGGGAATATAGAATAGGACAAATCAAAATGCAACAATTTCAAACGAATGCAACGTACGGGTGTACTGGGATCTGATTGGTCGTTTTTTGTTTAAATTAAATCAAATCAACTATATCGGTTTAGATTTGTTCGGTTTTGATCGTGTTTCCCGGGTTTTTTGTTACTTAAATATTTTTTTAATGTTACTTTTTTTAATTTTTGATAATTAAATATATGTTTAATAAAATTTTTAAAAAAAAGACAAACATATTATCTATTAAAATATTCTTATAGGATAATTCTTAGTAGCACATGATAGTTATTTTTTTAGTCGTCTGACAATAATTTTTTGTTGATATATTTCAGTAAAGATATTTAATAGATCTTGACATAGAAATATAAAAATACAAAAAAATTGATGCATTTCAGTAAACACTTTGACAAAAAAATAATCATACTCATTAACAAGATTGATGTATTTTAGTAAACACTTGACAAGAAAATAATCATAATCATACTCATAACATTTGCAAGACAACTTATAGTAATATTTTAACAAGATTGTGACAAAGTGGGTGGCTTACGTTGGCTCCTGGCTGTTTCCCTATATTTATTTAAACGAAAACTAAAACTTATTGTGCCAATGCTGAAGGCGTGACCTCCAAACATATTGGTACAAGTTATGGCTCGGGAACATCCACTAGATAATCTTTCCTATTTTCTTGTGGGCTTTCCATTCTTTTGATTATTAATATTGCAAGTTTTTTAATAAAATAAATGTTCCATTAGTTACAACTCATTTCCAGCGTTTCCCCATAAGGTTACTAGATAGCCATTAAACTTGACTTAATTTTTTATTTTGGCACTTTAATTCAGTCTTGTTCGATTTTAGTCCTTCAACGTCATTTCTTTTGTTCCACTTTAACACAAAAGCTGACTACATTTCATGTATGATTTGTCTCACCCTTGTAGGCGCGTGCGAGCCATTTTTTAAGACAAATTTCATACTTCCAATGTGGAGGCGGATCCAGAATTTAATCCTATGGATTCAATTTTAATATTTTTAACATTGAATCTATTATATTTTTAAATTTATGGGTTTATATCTATTAAAGAAAATAATCATACTCATTATTTATGGTTGACAAATATGGAGAACTTCATATTCTAGTAAATATGATATCCTATAAGAGAATCTCAAATATTACTAGACATTTTCTAAAGAAAATTCTATTATAATCTAAAAGGTATATAAAGAATTATATATTTATATCTTGGTTTGGTTCGGATTTTTTTACTCAATATCAAACAAAATCAAACCAAACCTAGTAAAAAATTTTAATTAATTTGGTTTAACTTTTCGATTTGGTGCGATTTTGTGATTTGATTTGTACACCCTTGATGCACGGTAATGGCATGTGTTTTTCCTAACAAAAAAGTGTAACCAACTCAATTCATTATCGTTTGGTTGGAATACGGCTTATACCGGTATAAGTTATGTTGGGATAAGTTATACTGATATTAGTTATTATGGGATTGTTGTTTATTCACTGTTTGGTATGTTGTATTAAGAATGACAATTGTATAATCTCTAAAAAGGTATAAGTTATATCAGTGCTAATTATCTCTCCCTCTATAAGGTATAAATTATTCGAATGTTAAAATTAACATCGGAATAACTTATACTCCCTCCGTTTTAATTTATGTGAACCTATTTTCTTTTTGGTCCGTGTCAAAAAGAATGACCT
Source organism: Nicotiana glauca (assembly GCA_026770625.1). Classification (NCBI taxonomy): domain Eukaryota; kingdom Viridiplantae; phylum Streptophyta; class Magnoliopsida; order Solanales; family Solanaceae; genus Nicotiana; species Nicotiana glauca. The sequence continues at coordinate 54,614 of MU722531.1, forward strand.
CTTTCCTTATTTGGAAATAATTTACCTTTATGCAATGATTTATAGCCACACAAAATATACGTGCCTCATTTTACACCACAAGTTCAAAAGTCTTCTCTCTTTTCTTAAACTTCGTGCCCAGTCAAATGGATTCACATAAATTGAAACGGAGGGAGTATATAATTTACTAACCAAACAAATTATTAAGGTGACATTAAAATTTTTATATCACCCCTATTAAATTAAGGGTTCTTGAGCACTATTATCGCTAGGTGTTATTTCTGTCTCACGTTGGTTTAGAGAATGAGTTGCCTTCTTTTATGATTTTTGACAATACATATCACTTGAGCTAACTTTTAGAGCTAAGGAGTAGGGGGAGGTGCTATCTGTTGGGACATATACTATTAACCATGAGTTTGGTTTAGATATAGTATTTATTATGAAACAATTATTTATTCAGTTTTAATAAAGTTTTAAATAGATCATATATTAGTCTGTGTCCTTTGCTTATATAGTAGATGATTTAGTGTATATAGAGTTTAGCTTATACAAGGAAGATTAAATCATCGGTTCTTATAAGTATAAAGTTTGAGTTCACAATCTAATGATGGAATTGGACAAACCATCAGGAATGATTGTAGCACAAGATTAAATATAATTTATCTTGATTATGGGAATG
>MU722534.1:0-27473 GCA_026770625.1 Nicotiana glauca
GTAACGAGATTAAAAATACGTTTTCATGACGCCGTAATTCTTAAAATAAACCAATAATAATTAAAGTGGCTAAAATATGGAGATGAGCCTCGCTAAACCCAAAAATAATTGCGGGCCCTCGATAATTGACTATTAAAAATAGTTAGAATTTGGAGGGGCTATTTTAGCAAATTTCAATGGCCTTTCACAAATATCACCACGATAGAGCCATTAGGCACGATTTTAATTAAAATCACTTCTTTAAATTCGGGTGTGCATTGATTGCAACCCAAATCCAAATCTCGACAAAGTCGAAGTACGTTAGCAAAACGGGTGCCTTGATGGCAACGTGGTTGAAAACATACTTTCACGATGTCTCAAGTCTTTTCAAATAAATAATAATAAAAGAAGTTTATAAATAAAAGCATAAATTAGCATGTAATAAAACCAGATAAAAATCAAAATACAACAGTTGAGCGACCGTGCTAGAACCACGGAATTCGGGAGTGCCTAACACCTTCTCCCGGATTAACAGAATTCCTTACCTAGGATTTCTTGTTCGCAGACTGTAACAGAGTCAAACTTTCCTCGGTTCGGGATTAATTCGGTGACTTGAGACACCATTATATTCTCAAGTGGCGACTCTGAAACTATTAAATAAATAATTCCGTTCCGACCGTCCTTTAATTGGAAAAACTCTTTTTATTATACCCTTCGCGGGGTGTAAGCGCCGTAAAAAAGAGGTGTGATAACATTTACTCTTGAGGGAAATAAGTGGAATCATTGTTGTTTTTGTCTATATTAACCTGGCCTCCATCCCAGGGCCAAGATCATTGATTGCTTGAATCTTACCTTGTTTGAATGTGACAGATAATGTAGTTTAGTTAGATGTATTTCATTGTAGCTAGAGAGGTCTCTCTGCCTCAGACCTTAGTGGTGCCAATATCATCTTTGCTTTAGTACTTAATTTACAAAACTTTGCTTCCATGGTTATATAATTACTGAGCTAGATTTTTTCCATACTAACCAGGAGACAAATGGCATTGCCTTGTGTCTGGTATTCTTAAATCCTTTAAAAGTATTGACCGTTCATTTGTATTTTAATTGTTAACTAGCATTTAAAGAGATAATGATTTTATTTATCCTCTTTTGTAGGTGGAGAAAATGAATAAAGGGAAGATCAACGGAATGAAGATCCTCCTTAAGAAGATTTTTGGATTATTGCTGAAACTCTAAATGTTCTAGGAATCTTTTGTTATCAAATATTTTGAAACTTCTTTAACTTTTGGATTGTAAAACTTATGTACTTGGTTCTTAACTTTTGAATTTTTAAACTTATATACATTGGCTCTAATATTTTGCTTTTACATATATTACAACTTGGATTGTAATTGTTTATGATTAGTTTTATTTTGTGATTTATATTAATTATTGTATATTATAATTTAACGTAAATATTTATTTACTATCAGAGAGTATATTGTTGGTTCAATACCACCATTACAATAGCTTACCTCAACCGTTGCTATAGGTAACAAAAATTGCCTCACAATATGACAGGTAACCGTTGCAGTAGGTAAACTAAACCGTTGCCATAGGCACTATAAACCGTTGCAATAGATAATACACATCGTTGCATTAGAACCTATTAGATTGTAATAGTAATTAAACCGTTGCAAAAAGCAGCAAAAAATGTCGTAATATCCTAACTTAACCGTTGCAATAGCAAACATAGCCGTTACACAAAACATATATTGCAACGCCTCTGAACTGTTCTAGTTGATTCAAAATACTTGTCGCAGTAGAATGATAAATAACCGTTGCAATAGACATATATAGGGCAACGGTTTTCCAAACCGTTGCAGTAGAGCTACTGCAACGCAACCTAGTTAGACGAACGCAAAAATGTTGCAATAGTGCTATGGCTACGGTTTTAATATGTATTGCAACGGTTTTCTGTGCATTGCCATAGGTTTATTTTCCAGTAGTGGTAGCTTGTTTTAATCGGTTCTTTTTTAAGCAGATTCGAAGTAATGGCCTGTGATTTTGTTAGCGATGGTCGGGCATCCCCGAGTCGCGTTAATTTGGCTAGTGCAGCCATATTGATCGTAGTTATTTGTGTTTGGCCGGAGCCATTTTTAATCCCGAGTCTGGTAGTTTAGGTATCTATATCGAGGGTATGCCCTTTCGGGAGTTTTACAAATGCGACATATAACCTAAACTTCGGGATTGAGTTTTATGCCTATAGTAAGGTCTTACAAAATTTTCATGCCTGTTGAGGTCTTACAGTTTTTTCATGCCTGTTGAGGTCTTACAGTTTTTCATGCCTGTTGAGGTCTTATAGTTTTTTCATGCCTATTGAGCTCTTACAGTTTTTCATTCCTGTTGAGGTCTTATAGTGTTTTCATGCTTCTTGAGGTTTTACAGATTTTGTTGCTACAATAAATAGATCTTGCTAGGTCGAGTTTGCCCGCTCGAGGTCTTACGACCTCCTATTTTTAAGTGAGTGGTGACTGGCGATAGTCTCCGAGCCATCGAGTTTGCTTAATCTCGAAGGTCGTTACTCATGAGTTTGGAGTTGCCTCATTGAGGGCCTACGAGTATGGAGTTCTGACCCTTGGGACGTGTATTTCTCTTTCGAGCTTTTAACGTCAGCCCCCGAGTACTCGAGGTACCTTCGATGTTGGAGATGCTTAGTGATTTCTGCGTTGCCTTACCTGAAGGCTTTATGATTTTGGAGTCTCGACACCAAAGTCGTCTAACTGTTGAATTGTCGATGCCAATCCCAAGTGTCCGGGACTTTTACGGTGGAAGAATTGTTTCCTTATCTTGCTAAGGCGTCTTGACAAAAGATATTCTTCGATTATTCGGTACAATAGTACACACATTCGCCGACGGGAGCATGGCTATTTGGACACGGTTCATTTAACCGTTTGGCCCAGTAAATTACTTTCCTACAGGGGACACATTTGGTGTTTCATGACTTTTCCGAGTGGGTGGCTTCCTGGGGGAATTCTCCCCAGTGTTCAAAGTTGACTGCAAAATAAGTTTTGATCATTTGTTGAGTTTTCCTTAGGTAGCACGCAGACATTGCCTCATTAAAAACCTTGCCGGTAGAACCCTTCTTTTGGGACAAAAACTCGGTCGAAGGAAAAGACTGCAATTGGTGCTTTTAGAAACTTAAGGTCTTTGATTAGCGTTCTGACCACTCCAATCGAGTGCATGCATAAGGGTTAGTCCTAAATTCAAAATAAAAAGGGAGATGGACGTGTCTTGAAGTGGTATATGTTGCCGACGCCTCGAGGATTGATATGCTACAATCGTAAGGGCTGATTAATTTTAATCGCCTAAGGTGAGGATGAGGCCCGATCGCGCTTTGGTTTGATTTGAGGGTGGAGATACGAGCGTTGGTGCCACATTGTGTATTGCAAATGTTGCCCTTGCCGCATGTTGTTCCTTGTAGACGGTTTTAATTCCGTCTTTTGTTGAGCATTTCGTCATTTGGTAAAGGGTGGACGGTACCGCTATCAAGAAGTGTATCCATGGCTGTCCAAATAAGGCATTATACCTCATGTCTACCTTCGATGTAATAGAATTTATCATCTTGGATCGTGCCGGCCACGGTGACTGGAAGGATGATTTCTCCTTTCATTGTTTCACATGCCATGTTGAATCTATTGAGGACTCGAGTGGCGGGCATGATTTGGTTGAGCAATCTTAGCTGCTCTATCACCCTCGACCTGACAATATTGGCCGAGCTACCTGGATCCATGAGTATATGTTTTATTTGAAATGAATTTACATGGAAGGAGATTACCAGTGTGTCATTTTGAGGTTGAGACAAGGTCTCGGTGTCTTCTTCGCTGAATGTGAGGGTTTCCTCGAGAATATATTCCCGGATCTGGTTTTCTTTGGTGATGGATATTTTCGTTCTTCTCATTATGGGTTCCTGCGGGGCATCGGTGCCCCCATGATCATGTGGATAACATGGTGTGGCTCGTTTGTCCCGCTCTTCTTGGTTGTATTCCTTTACCCGAACTGATTTTTGACTCGATCGCTAAGGAATTCTCGTAGATGCCCTTTGTTAAGCAGTCAAGCTACCTCTTCTCATAGCTGATGACAATCTTTGGTCCTGTGGAAGTGTGTGTTGTGAAATTCACATACTAAGTTGTAATTCTTTTGAGAAGAATCCGACTGTATAGGCTTGGGCTACTTGGCATCTCTGATTTTACTGATGGCGAACACGATGTCTAACACATCGACGCTGAAGTTGTATTCTGAAAAGTGGGGTGCACCTGTTGGTACTATGTTTCGATCGAGCCTGGCTCTTTTGATAAGCCCTCGAGGATCATGTCCTTGATCCACTCTCGATCATTGCGAGGTAGGTTGCACCTCGGGGTGTTCCTCCTATCTTTGAGGTACGGCTGATTCCTTTCTTTGTACAGTTTTGGTTCATTCACCCAGAGCCTGCTCGGGTATACTGAGCCCGAAGGGTCCCCTAACTGGTCATCCTCGGCTCTGATCTTCCACTGGTACCGGTTGTGGATTTTTGACCATGTCACAGTTGGGTACTCGATCAGGTTCTATTTTAGCTATTTTGAAGCCACCGAGCTTCGTTCGTTAAGACCTTGAGTGAAGGCCTGCACTGCCTAGATATCGGAGACTGGTGGTAGCTCCATCCATTCCATCTGAAAGCAAGACACGAATTACCGCAACATCTCGTTCTCCCTTTGCTTGATTTTGAAAACGTCGGACTTCCTTGTTACAACTTTGATGGCATCGACATGTGCCTTTATGAAGGAGTCTGCTAGCATGGCGAATAAATCTATGGAGTTAGGAGCCAAGTTGTGATACCACATCATGGCCCCCTTCGAGAGTGTTTCCCTTAATTTTTTCATCAATACGGACTCCATCTCATCATTCATTATATCGTTGCCTTTTACCGCACAGGTGTAGGCAGTAACGTGTTCATTAGGGGTAGTGGTCCCATTGTACTTAGGGAGTTTCGACATTCTGAACTTCTTTGGAATGGATTTCGGGGCCGCTTCGTCGGGGAACGTCCTTTGTATGAACTTCTTCGAATCCACGCCCTTGAGGACCGGGGGTGTACCTGGGATTTGGTCGACCCTAGAGTTGTAGGTCTCAACCTTCTTGTCGTTGGCTGCTATTATGTTCTCGCTCGATTCGATCCTTTTGGTGAGATCCTCAAGCAAGTATTTTTACTATGGTAGGGTCAGCTATCGATCGATTATTGCTCGATCTGTCCGGTACCTATTCGACTAGGGGAACTATTTCCGGTGCTACCGTGCTGGGAGTCTTGGGGTGGCTTTGTAACTGAGCGATAACCAACTGTTATGCCTACAACATTTTGAAAATAACATGAATACTAACATCATGTTCTTCCCTAGATGGGGTTTTTTGGGTTTCCTATTGGTCGCCATGTTGTATGTTTATGTTGGTGTGTGAGGTTTCGTTGACCAATTGCACGTCTTACGAACCTGCATCCACTAGAATTGGTCCAGGTGCATTTTCGAGGTTCAGCAGTGGTGCGCTAATGAATGCAACAACCACACCGTTTTCTCTGTGGTTTTCAGGGTTGTCATTCTCAACTCTATTTACTGTGCCAAACATTTTGACCTGAAATCGAAGACATTAGACCAGAAGAAGTGTGGAAGATAACTTGCGTTGTATAACAAAACCAGCAAGAAAATAATCACTATAATTTTTAGCCCCACGGTAAGCGCCAAACTATTTACTGTGAAAATGGTAATAACAAATAAATTTGTAAATGAGACTTTAAAAATACGTGATCTATTTTTATACTAGTTGTTAGAGTAGTGGATGCTAGATATGTGAAGTTTGACGATGAAATACAAGCTAAAATGGGGTAGTAATCAAACCAAGGGGCTTTCCATCTGGGCCTCAGACTGACCGATGAAAGGTCTCAAGGTCGATGACTGGGCTCGAACTCGAGCTATTGGGGATAACTGGGAAGGGAATAACAGTTAGGATATAATTAAAGAGGGCTCTTTATGGTCAATATCAAGCAATAAATGAAGAACAAGTCTGAAGGAAATAAATGGAAGAGGCAGCCTCGAGCGAATAAGTTAGAGAGAAAAGAGAGAGAGGGAATTGTTATTGCTCTTATGTAGAGTAGTTGGTGAAACTTGCTTAAAAGTGTCAATGATTCCCCTTTTATAAGAGGGGGGAATCCAAACTTAGTACAAGATACGTTGAGCGATAAAGGAAGCGGGATGGGACAACTAACTAGCTCCATGACGTATGTGTAGACCAACGTTAGACTACCAGGTAGACTTAATCGGCTTCGGATGCATTCTTCGAAGCCTCCCATGCTTGTTTGGGTATCGGCCAACATTATCCCCAGGCCGGGTGTCAACAAATTTTGAGGGAAGTAACCGGCTCGAGGTTTGAGCCTCTGAGGCAACCTCCTGAAGCACTTTGTAAACGACAAATTGGTCCCCCAGATTTCACCGTACACATTACTGTATGTCATATTTGGATGATGACAAACGTTCTCAACGAACTCGGTACAGACAATATGTGATCAATGCATATAAAGAATCTTATTCTCAGGGGGGATAATTTTGGGTTTGTCATTCAGCAAAAATGGTGAAATTGATAAGTTATGGTATTATAAGTTTTGATGATTTTCCAAACAGTCTTGAGGAACCAGTTGCGATCAGCGCTTAGGTTCGATTCTCATTAGGAACATGGCTGATTCGTAGGGGGAACACTGTGGAGATCTGTTTTTCATGGGAAATAAGTTTGTCATCATCAAAATGGGGGAAATTTATAGGTTACAAGTACCATGGGCATAAGTACTTTACTTTATTTTTTGATAATCTAACAAACTTACCATCCAAAACCAGATAAGGAACCGGTTACACATTTAAAAGACCTTGAGATCACAAATTTCCAAGTTGGGATCCAACGTGGGATATAACTCAAATCTTCATAGTGGAAGGAACAGTTGAGGGAACAGGTCCCTACCAGTTCCCGAGGAGACCGTATGAAGTCAACTTTCCAGTAGGAAAGTTGCTGCATCCATACGCTACTGCACAGGAATAGTGCAGCAGTCAACTTTCTATGGAAGGATTTTTACCTACCTTGCTTATATCATTGTAAGTGATGTCACACACGTATAAATACAATCAAGGAAGGTAAAACAACTTACTTCATGAGAGAACCGGATAAAGGACCTGAAGTATGCTTGGTACAATCATTCAAGTTAATCGACTCAAGATAATCAGGGCAGTTTGCCTTTAGATTCACAGGAACCAGATTAGGGACCTGATACCTTGGTGTTCCCTTGAAAGAAGTATAAGTCTATTGTACAGCTAGAAAGAAACTACAGAAAGTGATTGCCTGCAACTGTACACGTAACAGTTCAGCAGATAGTGCAACAGTCACTTCCCATTGAGAAAAGGCATGTACTAACAAATATTTGACTTCACTAATGTGATGTCTTTTTTAGTATAAACATGGTTCAAGGAACAAGACATTTTTCTCCAACACTTGGAAAGTCATAAAAAGAAATATTCTCTCAAGTTCTAGCAACAACCTCTCTCGAGAACAAAGCTGCTACAACCTCAAGGACCTAATCCAAGATCAAAGATATCGTAAGTCCTTAGGTTTGTTGAGTATTTGTTATTTGTTCTTCATAGTAACTCTTATCTTACTTTCTTGGAAGTTGTTCTTAGGAAACCCAAAATCCGTAAACTCTTCAGTTTATGTTGTGACTAGGTTTAGTCATAAGTTAAAGTCTTTGTAACTAGAGAGCTACAAAGTGGCTTTAAGTGTTATTACAAGTTAGAGTGAGTAAAAGCCTTTGTAACTATAGAGTGACAAAGTGGCTGGTGGTGAGAGCATCACAAGTTAGTTAAAGTCTTTGTAGCTAGGGAGTCACAAAGTGGCTTGTGGAAAGAGTATCACAAGTTAGTTGAATTCTTTATAATAGAGTCATTAAAAAGTGTCTTGTAATAAGTGTTTAGAATTTAGTGAAGTTGAAAACCTACAAGTGTAGGTCGTGGTTTTTGTCCCTTTGAGTTGGGATTTTTCCACGTAAAAATCCTTTGTGTTCTTTACTTACTGTCGAGCTAATGTGGAACAATTAGAGAACCTGATTCCCTATACTAGTTGGTTTTACATATGTTTCTTACAATGGGAGCTGATAGAGAATTTGGTTCTATATATAGTAGGAACGTATCCTGTGTCTCATCTACATATTGGTTCGGTAGTTAGCATAGAGGGAACTGATATAGGACCAGAGCGCTTTACAGTTTGGCTCATCAGTATTTTTTCAGTGGAAACTCCTAGAGAACCCGATTCTCTATACAGTCTAGAGGACACTTAGTTTCTAACACCCTAAGATGGGATACATTAGGCTTTCTCCCATTAAGAAACTCATAGGCAGTTTTCTCAACAAAAGGTCTAATCATGTACCTATTTATGACGTAGCATGCAATGTTCATAACTTCTATCTAGAAACAACGGGATAGCTTACTAGAAAGTAACATGGTTCTAGCAATTTCTTCCAAGGTCCTATTCTTTTTTTCAGCTACTCCATTTTATTGTGGAGTTCTTGGAGAAAAGAAATTATGATATATGTCATGCTGATCACAAAATTCAGAAAATTTATCATTCTCAAACTGAATGCCATGATCAGAACTAATTGATTCTAGTTGATTACCTAGTTGTTTCTGAGTTTTTATAACAAATAAAATTAACATGTCAATTAGTTCATCTTTAGATGTTAAAAATATTGTCCAAGTAAACCTATAGTAATCATCAACAAGAATAATAATATATATCTTACCACCTCTACTCATTGTCCTCATTGGTCCACACAGATCCATATGGACCAGTTCCATCAACCTTGTAGTACTTATGTTACACCCCATGTTATCCTACGTAAGAGTACATCGTGAATCAATTAATGTAAGCTCATAAATGAGATCATCTTTGAAAGTACATAGATCAAGTTAATCATTTTACCTTGGAGATCACAAATATTTAAGATCATGACTGCAAGTACCAAGAGGTTTGGATGGCTTAGAATCTAAACAACTTGAAGAAAATAAGTTTTATCGAAAGTCGACAAGTTGGGAATGTCATAACATGTACTTTTGTGGTGAGATGAGGGTTCTTAAAATGATAAGTTGGTCATGTTATGAGTTATTTTAGTCATGTAATAGTCGTGTGTTATGTTTTGAAGTCAAGTGAGTTGTGAAATAAAAGTTCGCGAAGCTCATCACAAGTAACATTCATAATGTGTTGTTAGGTCAAATGTATCTGAGCTTTTCTCTTAATATACGTAGAATTACCGGATGATCCATATAAAAAATTGAAGATCTATGAGTCTAGTTTCTAACGAATTAAATCATTCTTCTATAATAAATCAGAATATATAAATATTCACAATTTTGCGAGATCGTGCAAACAGCTCCCAATGGGACCCACTTAGGCGGTTGATGATTCTCCAACCTTTAAAGATCAGGGCAAGGCTCATTTGGGTTCATTTTTCGACACAATTCGACCCTATGCTCTCCCAAAACACTCTAAAAGTAGTCTCTGTGACTCTAGTGTAAAAACCAAATATAAAAACATGAATCCAACGCTAGAAATCCCATTGTGCTTGCTAGATCATATTTCTTCATCTTGTGGCTAATTTGGAGGATGATTAAAAGTGAAGTAACCACATGTTTCGTGTTTTTCTTGTTTATTTAGGTAAGAATAAGTCCCTCCTTCATATATATTAGAGTTTCAAGGTGAACTACAAGTGTTTATACACCAATTCGAACACCAAAAGTTGGTTCAAGAAGAGAATACGACACATATAGCGTTGTAGTGTCATTGAGCATAGTTGTGGGATGTGTTTGGATGAAATTTCATGTTGTTTCGACTGTTTAAGGTGAGAATAATATCCTACAACATGATATTGAAGTTGTTTGTATGTTGGTTGCATTAATTAAGCAAAATACTACAAGAGGAGACTTGAAATAGTTTAAGATGTTATTGTTTTAATGGACTATTTTGGAAAGGTTGTTTCCATGGACTTTAAATAGTTTGAAACCTTGAAAAACGACTCTCTTATGATGTTGATAATATAAATATATTGTCTACATGTCGAAATCTCTTTTGGCACTGTGAATATGAAGAGGAAGGACAACATAACAATGCAAAATTGTACTTGTTGTCGTTGTTGGATTGTTGAGATGGTTGAGGGCAAATTAGGAAATGAATAGAAGGTTAGAACTCCTCCCATTGTACTTAACATCATTTTTGATATGTTGTTAAGTTAATGAATGAATGACTTTGAGGTTAAAGGGTTCAAAAGGGATTCAATCAGAGCTTGTCGTTCGTCATGTTAAATAGCTGTTTCGTTGGTGATGTTTATGCATTTGTTGTTGTGTATCTTGATTTGTGTTGTGGTTCTGAAAGTATATAGGTCAATGTTATATGGGTTATTGTTGGTTTTTGGACATGGGAAATGAAGGAAAACAGGGGAGATGTTGCCTGTTTAAATATAAAATAAGTTTGTCGTTCGTTGTATGATAGTTGCATCCTTCGTAGCTTAACGATAGCACTATTATCGTTGTTGTATATTGAAGTGCGACGAGACAAGTTCAACGTGGTTATTGGATAGATCGTGATAAGGTATTTTAAGGATAATCCTTTCCTTCATTTTCGCATGATCCTGTAACTACATGCGTTTGATAACAAGACATAAAGAGAAGTTTGTATTCCTGAACTTATGTACATTATCCTACTCTCACAAGTTACAGTATTCTCCCTTATCGAAACTTTATATTTAGTTAAGTATTGTCCTTTTCCAGTCAAGAGAGTAGATGGTACATATACATATATATATATATATATATATATATATATATATATATATATATATATATATATATATATATATATATATATATATATATATATATGTATATATATATATGTACATATATATATATATACATATATATACATATGTATATACACACACAATATTACAGCATTTTTAGCACCATCGAGCTATAATCGATAAGCAGGCCACTATTGGGAAGTATAACAGTATTTTAACCACTATCGAGCTATAATCGATGAAGAGACCCCTATTGGGAAACCTCTGGTCATATGGTAAGTTATATACCAAGTCTACTATGGTCGAGCGCCTATGAGAGAGCCCAAAATGGCCGAGCTACCAGCCTAGTATGGTTGAGCGTCTAGGAGCGAGCCTACTACGGCAGAGTAGTTACATGTACTGAGACTTATAGAGCCGGACATCTATTTTACTTACTATATTGAGAGAGTTGAGTCTTTATCAGTAGGTAAGCATATTTTAAGATCATGTTTAACTCCCAGTTACTTCAGTTATTGTATTATTAGTTCAGTTTCGGCTTTCAGTATGATATTGCCTTACATACTCAGTACATTATTTTGTACTGACGTCCCTTTTGTCGGGGATGCTGCATTACATACCTGTAGGTCCTGATTGACAATCATATAGACCTTCCTAGTAGACAAAGCCACATTAGTATGATTGGTAAGCTCCACTCTAGAAGAGTTACCAGGTCCAGACTTTGAAGTCTAGTTTATATATATATAGGTTTGATGGGTAGGTCGAGGCCCTATCCCGACCATGATACAGCTTTGTTATCTTTAGGGGCTTGTAGACGAGTCACGTATATTTTGCATATCAGTAGATATTTATGGAGGCCTCATCTGCCTGCACAATTATATATATGAGCTTTTGGGTATGTTTACCGCTTAGATGAGAGAGGCGTTATTTTCAGATAATTCTAAATATGTCCCCATTGGTATTGATTGGTATTGTCAGCTTGCATATAGGTATCGTTTGGATATATTGAGGGCTAACCCTCTAGAGTTACTATTATAGAGTGATATGCTTGGGCCGAGTATGGAACCGGGTGCCGACCATGCATCCCCGGGCATGACAACTTAGGATTTTCTTACTTTTAAAAGAGGATCTTACATGCTTCCCCCTTGGGCAAGCCTCAAAAACTTTATCTTCCTTGAACTTTATGTTAGGCAGCCCTATCACTAAGTTCTTGGAGTCTAGTTTGTTGAGTTGACTCAGACTTGCATGTTCAAGTCTCTTATGCTACAGCAGATGATCACTGTCCAACACACTTAAGCAAGTGACCTCATTATCTAAAAGTGTAGACAGATCCACCACATATATGTTGTTCACTCTTTTTTCCTGAAAAACTATTTTGTTAGTGGTAAGATTTATCACAAAGCATTTTGTAGAGGTGAAAGCAACCGTGTTTACTTTATCACATAGTTGTGATACACTTATCAAGTTATATTTCAATCCAGCTATCAGGTAGACATTCTCAATAGAGTGAGAGATAGATTTACCTACATTTACAACTCCAATGATCTCAAATTTCTTTTTATTTCCAAAGGAGACATTACCTCCTTTAAGGTCCATAGGTAAAAGGAACTGATTTTTGCTTCTTGTCATGTGCTTTGAGCATACTGTCCATGTGTAATTTTGCTGCTCTCCTTCACTTGGACTTGCAAAAGAAAATCAAGAGTTAGTTTTAAGAACCCAAACTAGTTTGGTTCCCTTTCTATAGGCAAAAGGATAAATTAAATTCTTTTTAGCCCAACTTGGCAGCATATACTTCCCAAGAAGAAATTTTTTTTTTCCTTAGACTTGTTTTTTCTTTTGCAGCACATTCACTCTCACACTGTCCAGTCTTAACACAATGGGTGCAAATCTTGTTCTCAGGAAGTGCGAGGTACTTGCTTTTGGGATCCCATTTAGGTGCAGAATTCCCAAAGCCAAGTCCCATGCTGTTGCTACTATCGTGTTCTTGTAGCCGTGAAAGTGCATCAGAGGACCTGTTTCACTTATATGTTCTATCTACCTCATGTTTAACCTTAGCCAAGTCCTCTATCAAAACTCTTACAAGTTCATCTCTTTATATAACTCATCTTTTACCTTTCCTAAATCTTTTTCAAGTGTGAGTTGTGTGTCACTAGCTATTTCTTTACCTATCCCTAACGTCAATTTCAGTTTTTCAGATCTAAGTTCTAAAACAGATGTATCTAGTCACGACCCTAAACCAGGACACGATCATGATGGCGCCTCTCATGAAGACAAGGTCAGCCAACACAATTCCTATTTCATCTTAAGCAATAAAATAATAAGTAATTAAGTCTTAAACATGATAACATCTAAAAAATAAGCAGTTAACAGTATATTTTTGGGAAAACAAACCCAACACAACCCGATAACGGGGTATCACTAGTCATGAGAATTTATCAAAATACTACAAGTCTAGAGAGTCTAAAAAGCTACTACAGAATCACTAATAAGGGAAAGTAAATGATATAAAAGGGGAGAAGCACGGGGCTGCGAATGTCGAGCAACTACCTCGTGAACCCCGAAATCCACCGGGAGCTCTCAACATCACAAGCAGGAACAGCAGCACCTGAATCTGCATACGGGTGCAGGGAGTAAAGTGAGTACTCCAACTCAGTGAGTAATAATCATAAATAAAGCTGAGAAATACGAAATCATGTAAGGCACATAACAGGATATAAGGAAGCAGTAAAAGCCAGTAGAAAGAGTGAAGCAGTAACGAGGTGTAAGTCACTGAGTTCAGTTTAAACTTCATAAAAATGCCTTTATAACAACTAAGCAAGGAAATGACAGTCAAATAGGAAAGATAAACACATAAACGATCGACCCTCAGGCACAATGTCAACAAATCCACCCTCGGGCCATAGCTCAGAAACAACAACAGCCTCTCGGGCTACATCTCATATCACAATGGGTATCCGCTCTCACTGGGTGTGTGCAGACTCCTGGAGGGGCCTCGTACGGTCTGAGCGCAATATCAATCCATCTCGTGGCGTATAAATCTCAGGCCCTCGGCCTCATAATCAACAAGCCACCTCATGGCGTATAATCTCAGGCTCTCAGCCTCATAACCATAATTAGTGTATCCTCACAACACAGGTCATCAGCCATACTCAGTTAGAATCTCCTAAGCCACTTGGGCAACAGTAAAATATGATGATCAGCCCAATTATTAATTAAAATATCATTTAATTTATTAAAACAGAGTAGGCAATGGCTGAGTTTTGAAAACAGTAGTAAATAACACGGCTGAGTGCAAGTATAAATAAGGACAGTGAGGAAATATCAATAAAAAATCCCCTAAAGGTCCAAATAGTTGGCACAAAGCCCAAATATGAGTTTCAACACAAAACATAATGATAACAAATAGTTTTCGATCAAATACGCGGTAAAATAGTAATTCAGGATGGACTGAGTCACAATCCCCAATAGTGCACGACCCCAAGCTCCTCATCTAGCATGTGCGTCACCTCAATATAGCACTACGATGTGCAATTCGGGGTTTCATACCCTCAAGAAAAAATTTACAATCATTACTCACCTCAATTCGGTCAAAACTCTAGCCTGCGACGCCTTTGCCTATCAAATCGGCCTCCACACACGTCGAATCTATCAAAAATCAGAACCACGATGTCAAAATATGCTAAGGGAATGAAGCCCAAGCAAAAATAATCAATTTACAACATAAATCCCGAAATTACCAAAACCCCACCCCCGGGCCCACGTTTTGGAATTTGATAAAATTTACATCAATAGATTCCTCGTCTCCCCACGAGTTAATACATATCAAAAATTCTAAAATTTGACCACATATGGTCCTTCAAACCCTCAATCAAAGGTGTAAGTTTCCAAGCCCTAAATTCCATTAATTACAGCCCTAATCCGCGAAATAATACCATAAAAATGACTTTTAGGTCCAAAATCCTTACCTCAATGAAGTCTTCTCGAATTCTCTCTTCAAAATCGCCCAAAACTCTCGAATTCGCATTTAAAAATTGTGAAACCCTCTTAAACTCGCGAAGGAAGAAATATATACATTTTGACCCAGGTTTTTCGCACTCGTGGTCAATCCACCACATCTGCGGTACCGCTTCTGCGGTCCCAAGCACCGCATCTGCAGTTTCCACTTACTCGACCAATTTTTGCATTTACGATGCTCTGCAGGTGCGGTTCACCAACTGCTTCTGCGGTCATAGCTTTCCCAGCCATTTCCGCTTCTGCGATTGGAATCTTGCTTCTACGACACCGCACCTGTGGTCCCCTAGCTGCAAGTACGGTTATGAGAGAAATGGGAAACTTCAGCTATCACAACTAACTCCAAATCTTTCTGCCAACCATCTGAAATTACCCCGAGGCCCCCAAGAACTCAACCAAAAGCACAAACACATCACATACAACTAGTCAAACTTATACCAATCTTCAAAACACCTCGAACAACATTAAAATACACCAAAACACATCGGATTGAAGCCTAAGGTTCTAAAATCTTCTAAATTTGATTAAAAAAAACCAACCAAAGCGCGTCCGAATGACCTGAAATTTTGCACACATCCCAAATGACACAACGGAACTATTGCAACTCTCGAAATTCCATTCCGACCCTATATAAAAATTTCACCTATCAATCGAAAAATGTCAAATATCCAATTTCGCCAATTCAAGCTATCTGAACCATCTTAACTCATATCCAAGCCCTCTAACACATAAGTCAACATCCGGTTGACTTTTCTAACTTAAGCTTTCTTAAAAGAGACTAAGCGTCTCAAACCTTCTCAGAACCTTTCTGAACCTAAGCCAACCAACTCGATCACTCATACAACTGATAAACAAAATAATAAGAAGCATAAGAGGGGATAACGGGGTGGTAACTCATGAGACGACTGGACGAGTCATCACATCCTACCCCTCTTTAACAAACGGTCATCCTCGAACGAGTCAAGAAACATACCTGAAGCCTCAAACCGGTGAGGATATCTGCTTCGCATCTCCCGCTCGGTTTCACAGGTAGCCTCCTCTATGGGCTGACCTCTCCACTGC
Source organism: Nicotiana glauca (assembly GCA_026770625.1). Classification (NCBI taxonomy): domain Eukaryota; kingdom Viridiplantae; phylum Streptophyta; class Magnoliopsida; order Solanales; family Solanaceae; genus Nicotiana; species Nicotiana glauca. Next base: position 15,938 of record MU722534.1, read on the forward strand.
ACTTTTATTGAAGCTATATCCTTTCATCTCATCTTTTGAACCTGACACTCCAAAATAGCTGATGGCTCCACATCATTAGTCAAATCACCATCTAATTGAACTGTGCTGAAATCTAGAACATGAGACAGATCCCCAATATACTTCCGGAGCATAGTAACATGAAATACCGGATGCACACTCCAAAAGCTGGGTGGCAAAGCAAGCTCATAAGCCACCTCCCCAATCCTCCGAAGTACCTAAAAAGGCCCAATGAACCGAGGACTCAATTTACATTTCTTCCCAAATCTCATAACACCTTTCATGGGTGAAACCTTCAACAAAACCTTCTCACAAACTATGTAGGACACATCACAAACCTTCCTATCAGCATAACTCTTTGGTCTTGACTGCGTTGTATGAAGCCTCTCCTGAATCACCTTCACCCTGTCTAAAGCATCCTGCACCAAATCTGTCCACAATAGCCTAGCCTCACCCAGCTCAAACTAACCAACTGGAGATCTACACCGCGTCCCATACAAAGCCTCATATGGAGCCATCTGCATACTCGACTGGTAATTGTTATTATAAGCAAACTCTATGAGCAGTAGAAACTGATCCCATGACCCTCCAAAATTAATGACACAAGAACACAACATGTCCTCCAATATCTAAATTATGCGCTCGGACTGCCCGTCCGTTTGAGGGTGAAAAGTTGTGCTCAACTCAACCTGAGTACCCAACTCTCGCTGCACAGACCTCCAAAACTGCATAGTAAACTTAGTGCCCCTACCTGAAATGATGGAAACTGGGACACCATGCAAACGAACAATCTCCCGAATATAGATCTATGCCAATAGCCTTGAAGAATAAATAGTACATACAAGAATGAAGTGCACGAACTTGGTCAGCCGATCCACAATCACCCAAATAGTATCAAACTTCTTCAAAGTCCGTGGGAGCCCAACTACAATGTCCATAGTGATCCGCTCTCACTTCCACTCTGGAATATCTATCTGTTGAAGCAAGCCACACGATCTCTGATGCTCATACTTCACCTGCTAACAATTGAGACACCGAGCTACAAATCCCACAATGTCTTTCTTCATTCTCCTCCACCAATAATGTTGTCTCAGATCCTGATACATCTCTGAGGCACCCGGATGGATGGAGTACCACGAGCATAGGCCTCATCCAGAATCAACTCCCAAAGCCCATCTACATTGGCCACACATATCCAGCCCTGCATCCTTAACACCCCATCATCACCAATAGTCACATATCTGGAATCATCGTGATGAACTCTGTCCTTAAGGACAAGCAAATTATGATCATCATATTGGCGCTCACTGATGCGATCATATAAATAAGACCGAGAAATCATACAAGCCAATACCCGACTAGGATTCGAAATATCTAACCTCACGAACCGCTTGGCCAAGGCCTAAACATCAACTACAAGAGGTCTCTCTCAACTAGAATATATACTAAACTCCCCATACTCCTTTCGGCTCAAAGCATCGGCCACCACATCGGCCTTTCCCGAATGGTAAAAAATAGTAATATCATAATCCTTCAGCAGCTCCAACCACCACCACTGTCTCAAATTAAAATCCTTCTGCTTGAACAAGTGCTAGAGGATACAATGATCAGTAAACACCTCACAAGACACACCATGCAAATAATGCCTCCAAATCGTCAACATGTAAATGATGTCAGCCAACTCCAAATCATGAACATGGTAGTTCTTCTCATGAGGCTTCAACTGACGAGAAGAATAAGAAATAAATCTACCCTCCTGCGTAAAAACACACCCAATACCATCTCTCAAAGCATAACAATACAAGGTATAAGAACCTGTAGCTGATGGCAATACTAACACTGGAGTTGTGGTCAAGACTGTCTTGAGCTTCTGAAAGCTCTCTTCACATTCATTCAACCATACAAATAAAGCACCCCTATGAGTCAACTTGGTCAAGGGCGATGCGATAGATAAAAATCCCTAAACAAACCGGCAACAATAACCCGCCAACCAAAGAAAATTGTGAATCTCTATGGTTGAGGACGGTCTGGGCCAACTCTTAATCACCTATATCTCCTTCGGATGAACTAGAATACCCTCACTGGACACCACGTGTCCTAAGAATGCTACAGAACCGAGCCAAAACTCACACTTGGAGAACTTTGCATAAAGTTTATCCTCCCTTAATCTCTACAACATAACTCTGAAATGCTCTGCGTGCTCCTCCTGACTACACAAGTATACCAGAATTCATCAATGAAGACTATGACAAATGAGTCGAGAGACGACCGGAACATGTTGTTCATCAAATGCATGAACGATGTTGGGGAATTGATAAGCCCAAAAGACATTACCAAGAACTCATAATGACCATATCTGGTCTTGAAAGTTGTCTTAAGAATATCCGAGTCCATGATCTTCAACTAGTGTTAACCTGAACGGAGATCAATCTTGGAGAACACTCTCACTCCCTAAAGATGGTCGAAAAAATCATCAATGCAAGGCAAAGGATACTTGTTCTTTATTGTTACTTTGTTCAATTAGAACAAGTTAGCACAGGTTAATACCAAAATCAATATCACTGTCCAGTGGCATGCCTGACAGGTTTGAAGGAAACACCTAGAGAAAATCTCTCACAACTGGAATAGAATCAATACTGGGAGTCTCTGCACTGACATCCCTCACAAAGGCTAGACATGAAAGGCAGCCCTTACTAACCATACGCTGGACCTTCAAGAATGAAATTACCCTACTGGGAACATAATCATACAAACCTTGCCACTTAATCCATGGCACACCCACTGCCCTGGCTGCTGTACGGGCCACACCCTAGCCTCAACTGCAACCACGACCGCGTCCTCGACCTCTAGTGGCCACAGCTGGTGGTGCTGGTGGTAGTCTATTATGACCGGTAACACGTGTCCTCACCATCTGTGAGAGAATAGAATAACAGAAATTTAGTACTCGGATCGACAAATTCGCACGACAAGAAATTCAAGAATATGAAGTTTTTCCAAAAGGTTTTATATCCTCTCGAGGATAAATACAGACGTCTTCGTACCGATCTGTGAGACTTTACTAAACCTGCTCATGACTCGTAAAACCTATGTAACCTAGGCTCTGATACCAACTTGTCACGACCCTAAACCCAGACCCGGTCGTGATGGCGCCTCTCCAGAAGACAAGGCTAGCCGACACAATTCCCATTTCAATCTTAAGCAATAAAATAATAAGTAATTAAGTCTTAAACGTGATAACATCTCCAAAATAAGCAATTAACCGTATAATTTGCAGAAAACAAACCTAACACAGCCCAATATTGGGGTATTACTAGTCTTTTCCATCTATCAAATACTACAAGTCTAGATAGTCTACAAAGCTACTACAGAATCACTAATAAGGGAAAACAAATGAGATAAAGGGGGAGAAGCACGGGGCTGTGAATGCCGAGCAGCTACCTCGTGAACTTTGAAATCTGCAGGAGCTCTCAACTCTCGTAAGCAGGATCAGTAGCACCTTAAACTGCACATGTGTGCAGGGAGTAAAGTGAGTACTCCAACTCATGAGTAATAATCATAAATAAAGGCTGAGAAATACGAAATCATGTAATGCACATAACATACTATAAGGAAGCAGTAAAAGCCAGTAGAAACAGTGAAGCACTAATGAGGTGTAAAGTCACTGAGTTCAGTTTAAACTTCATAAACATGACTTTATAATAAATAAGCATTGAAATAACATTCAAATAGGAAATATAAACACATAAAGGATCACCCCTCGGGAACAATGTCAACAAATTCGCCCCTTGGGCCATATCTCATAAACAACAACAGCCCCTCGGGCCACATCATATATCATAATGGGTACCCGTGCTCACAGAGGGTGTGCAAACTCCTAGAGGGGACCCTTATGGCCCAAATGCAATATCAAGCCATCTCATGGCGTATAAATCTCAGTACCTCAGCCTCATAATCAACAATCCACCTCGTGGCATATAATCTCAGGCTCTCAGCCTCATAACCATAATCAGTGTTTCCTCACAACACAGGCCCTCGGCCTAACAACGTCAGAATCTCATAAGCCACTCGGACAACAGTAAAACATGATGCTCAATCCAATTATTATTTAGAATATCATTTAATGTATTAAAACAGAGTAGGCAATGGCTGAGTTTTAAAACAGTAGTAAATAACATGACTGAGTGCAAGTGTAAAATCAGGACAGCGAGGAAATATCAATAAAAAATCCCCTAAGGGTCCAAATAGTTAGCACAAAGCCGAAATATGGCATTTAGCCCAAAACATGATGATAACAAATAGTTTTCAATCAAATACGTGATGAAACAGTAATTCGAGATGGACTAAGTTACAATCCCCAAAAGTGCAAGACCACACGCTCGTCATCTAGCGTGTGTGTCACCTCAATATAGCACTACGATGTGCAATCCAGGATTTCATACTGTGATGACCCGGATCGTCATCACGTGAGTTACCATCACGTTTCCCCCATATTATGTTGCTCTATGTTTCAATGTCAGTATTTGAGTTGATCGGATAGAATTTAATTGGTTTTAACTGGAAATGAGACACTTAGACCCTTAGAAGGAAGCTTGTTTTGGAAAAGTCAACCGGAAGTTGACTATATAGTTAGAGGGCTCGGATGTGAATTCCGGTTATTTAGATAGCTTCGGGGGATGATTTGTGACTTAGGAGTGCGATTGGAATTGAATTTGGAGGTCCGGCGTAGAATTAGGCTTGAATTGGCAAAGTTTGAATTTTGGCGGATTCTGGTTGGTAGGTGAGATTTTGATCTGAGGCTCAGAATGGAATTCTGAGAGTTTCAGTAGCTCCGTTAGGTGATTTTGGATATGTGTGCAAAGTTTCAGGTCATTCGGAGGTGTTTAGGTCGGGTTTTTGATCGAATGTGCAATTCGGAAGTTTTTAAGAAACTTAGGCTTTGATTTGATGAAAATTGAGGATTTTGATGTTAACGATGGCGTTTTGATGATTTGAGCAAGTTTGAATAAGGGAATAGATCATGTTTATGCTTTTGGTTGAGGTCCCGGGGGCCTCGGGGTGAATTCGGGTGGTTGAACGAGAGAATTTGAAGTTGGAAGTTTTGTTGGTTTTGTTGTAGCAGGTATTTCCGCATCTGCGGAAGGGAGACCGCAGATGCGGCTTCACGGAAACGGAAGAAGCTCCGCAGGTGCAAAAAGGTGAGTGTTCAGCAGTGTCCGCATAAGCGGAAGTCTTGACCGTAGGAGCGGTATCCCGGGTGCGAGTTTTGGACCGTAGAAGCGATCATGCCCCTTTAAGTGAAATTCCATAGGAGCGGAAATATGACCGCAGAAGCGGTATCGCGGAAGCGGGTGTGGGGATCGCAGAAGCGGAAACCCCTGGAGGCAGAAGGGTATATATCATTAATTCATCCGCGAGCTTATGTCATTTTTCCTCCATTGTAGAGAGATTTTGAGAGCCTTGAGGCGATTTTGAAGAGGGATTCAAGGGAGAATGATTAGAGGCAAGTTCCTTGGTCTAATTATTCAAGTTTATGGCAGATTTAACGTGGAAATTGGTGGAAATTCATTGAAAAAGTGGTAAAGCTAGGACTTGAGTTTTAATATTTAAAATTGGAATTTGATAGGTCATTTGAGCTCGGATTTAGGAGTTCTTGGTATGTATGGACTCGTGGTGAGACGAGGAATCCGGTAATGTGAGTTTTATAATTCTTCGAGAAGCGGGCCCGGGGCTCGAGTTTTGCTAGTTTCGAGATTTTTGCTATATTTCGATTATTTTTGATTGGGTGTTGTCCCATTGGTATATTGTGATGTATTCGCTATGTTTTTTGTTAGATTCGACGCGCGTGGAGGCCAATTTGAGGGGCAAAGGCGTCGCGAGCGAGGAATTTTACCGGTTCGAGGTGATTAATACTTGTAAATGATATCCTGAGGGTTTGAAACCCCGGAATTGCACATCATAGTGTTGTATTGAGGTGACTTCCACGTCGGATATGAGAGTGGGGTAGAGCACCGTTGGGGATTGTGACTCGGTCCATCCCGGTTGTTGATTTTACTGCGTATTTGACTGAAACTACTTGTTATCATCATAATTTGGGTTGATTGCCATGTTTGGGCTTCGTGCCAACTATGTGAATCCTTCGGGGATTGAGATTTCTGTTTTAGCATATCTTGCATATCATCTGGCTTCAGTCCAAGGTTTTAAATGTTGTTTTGCAACCTCAGCCATATTTCTATGTTTTGAAAACTCAAATGATACTTTAAATACTATTTCGGGCTGAGAATTTCTATTTTATAAATGCCCAAGGGGTTTATAATATTTTTTGGACTGTGCATGGATCGGGCTACGCGCTGCAGCAGTGACTTGAAACAGTAGTAACAATGACACTGTATGATGTGACTTGAAACAGTGGTAACAATGACACTGTATGATGTGACTTGAAACAGTGGTAACAATGATATTGTATGATGTGACTTGAAACAGTGGTAACAATGATACCGTATGATATAAATTGGTCAGGTAACATTGGCTGACCGGTCAGGTAACATTGACTGACCAGTATATTGCGCTTGGGCTGTAGGAGCTCCTCCGGAGTCTGTGTACACCCCCAGTGAGCGCCGTCGACGATAAATAAATGGAGCGGGCTGCACGCCGCAGCGGGTACTAGAGTGTACTGTCATGTGCATTGCATTGCACACATGCATTTGTTCTTATTTTGTAATGTTGTCATGACATTGAGCACTCATATCATTGGCATCCATGCTACTTCTTGCACTGTTTACCAGACACCCTGGTGTTATTTGTTAATGGAATGTTGTGCCCGAAAGGTTGATGTTGTACTTTGTGAGTTGGGAGTGAGCCCGAGAGGCTGATGTTGTACTTTGTGAGTTGGGAGTGAGCTCGCGAGGCTGATACTGTACTGAGAGGTTGATATATAGCCCGAGGGGCAGATTTCTGATTTTTCCCTACTTGTTGAAATTATTTTCGCAACTGTTGAAAAGGAATATTTTCAAAAGACATTTTCCAAAGGATTTCACGGTTTTACTGTTTTCTAAAAAGGGTTGCACTGTTCTATATAGCATGATGGAGTGCCTCACATGATTTCTTGCTTTCAGCTATTATTTACTTTTATTACTCACTGAGTTGGAGTACTCACTTTACTCCCTGCACCCGTGCATATGCAGGTACTTGACCACCCGGTAGCGGGTTTTGAGCTGATTGAAGATTTGTTATCATATCTGAGCCAGGTGACCGCTAGCGTCCGCGGCACCAGAACTTCTCCCTTTTTTTATGTTGTTCATGTTACTTTCCGACTTCGTTCCAATTTCTGGACTCGTAGTACTTTAGTGAACTCTGTAGTAGCTCATGACTAGTGACACCCCGATGTCGGGCTGTGACGGGATGGTTCCCTGTTGTTATCGTTGTTTTCCGCGCTTTTGATTATGCTAATCATGTTTTAGTTTTATAAATGTTAAATAACTGTTAAAAGGAGGCGTTTGTTTTGTTGGCTGGCTTTGTCTTCACGAAAGGTGCCATAACGACCGGGTTTGGGATTTGGGTTGTGACACATACCCTCAAGACAACATTTTCAATCATTGCTCACCTCAATTCGGTCCAAACTATTGCCCGCAACGCCTTTGCCCCTCGAATTGGCCTCCACATGCATCGAATCTATCCAAAATAAGAACCACGATGTCAAAATATGCTCAGGGAACGAAGTCTAAGCGATAATCAATTTACAACATAAAACCCAAAATACCAAAACCCGACCAATGGGCCCACAAATCGGAATTTAATAAAATTCACATCAATAGATTCCTTATCTCCCTATGAGTTCATACATTTCAAAAGTTCTAAAATTCAACCACAAATGGTCCTTCAAATCCTCAATCAAAGGTCCAAGTTTCCAAGCCCTAGTTTTTCTCAAATTTTACTCCTTAAATTCCATTAATTACAACCCTAATCCACGAAATAATACAATAGGAACGAGTTTTGGGCCCAAAATCTTTACCTCAATGAAATCTCCTCGAATTTTCTCTTCAAAATCGCCCAAAACTCCAGAATTCGCTTTTAAAAATGGTGAAACCCTCTAAAAATTGTGAAAGAAGAAATATATACATTCTGACCAAGGTTTTTCGCACCTGCGGTCAATCCACCACCTCTGCGGTCCCAAGCGCCGCATCTGCAGTTTCCACTTACTCCACCAGTTTTCGCATATGTGATTGTCACTCCGCACCTGCATCATCGCAGGTGTGGTTCGCCAACCGCTTATGTGGTCACAACCTTCCCATCCCCTTTCTACTTCTGCGATTGGAATCTCGCTTCTGCAAGATCGCACCTGCGGTCCCCTAGCAACAGGTGCGGTTATGACAGCAATGGGAAACTTTAGTTTTCACAACCAACTCCTAATCTTTTCGCCAACCATCCAAAATCACCCCGAGACCCTGTGACCTCAACCAAAATCACAAACACATCACATACAACCATTCAAACTCATACTAATCTTCAAAACACCTCGAACAACATCAAAATCCACCAAAACGCATCGGATTCAAGCCTAAGGTACTAAATTCTTATAAACTATTCTTTTGATAAAAAACCCAACCAAACTGCGTCCGAATAACCTGAAATTTTGTACACACATCCCAAATGACACAACAGAACTATTGCAACTCTCGAAATGCCATTCTAACCCCTATATCCAAATCTCACCTATCAACCGGAAAACACCAAAAATCCAATTTTGCCAATTCATGCCTAAATCTTCTCCGGACCTCCAAAACACATTCCGGTCATGATCCTAAGTCCTAAATCACCTCCCAAAGCTATTTGAACCATAAAAACTCACATCCAAGCCCTCTAACACATAAGTCAACATCTGATTGACTTTTTCAACTAAAGCTTTCTTAAAAGAGACAAAGTGTCTCAAACCTTCTCAAAGCCTTTACGAACACGAGCCAACCAGCCTGATCACTCATATAACCGATAAATAAAACAATAAGAAGCAAAAATGGGGAAAACAAAGCAGTAACTCACGAGACGACTGGTTGGACCGTCACATGAATGAATTTGTTTCTGCATCACAACATTTTCCTTTTGAATTTCACAATCCCTAAGTTACAGGCTTTTGCACTTTTCTTTCAAAATGATACACTCCTTTGAAAACTATTCCTTTTCATTATTCACATCTTCATATTCACACATAACTCCAGCAACAATTCAGATAATCTCTCTTTAGACAAAAACTTAATTTTATCTTTTAATTGAGAGACACTTACCTCAGGTTCTTCATTAGATTCCCCAATAGCCATTAGAGTTCGCTCATCATCATAATCATCATCTGATCTCTTATCTGATCTATCTCTCCAAGCAGCAACCATTGCCTTGGTTTATCCTTTGTTGTTTCCTCTCTTGGGATGAACCCGTTCCTTCGTTCAACTCTTTCCTTTTTCCATTCAACCTCCCACAAGGGACAGTTCTTGATAATGTGATTAGGATTTCCATATTTATAGCATCCATCATTTGCCTACATTTCTTGACCTTTAGCCTTACTGTAGCTTCCACTTCTTGAAGAACCCTTTCCTCTCCTTAGGTACTTCTTGTAGTGTTTTTGGTAATTATTGTCATTTCATTATCTTCTAAATAAGAACATTCAATATTTTGATTGGTAGACTTCTTTTCTTCTTAGGTACATCCATCTTCATGTTTTCCCTTATAATTCATAAGCTTTGAGATTTCCAATTAACTCATCCAAAAGAAGTATATCAATGTTCTTTTATTCCTGAATGGAAGTTATCTTGCTTCCCCATTTGATTGGTAAAACCCTAGTTAGTATCTTCTCAAACCTTGCATCTTTAGGCATAATCCTTCCAAAATACTTTAGTTCATTTGTCAATGTAGTGAACCTTGTGTACATCTCCTAAATGGTTTCTCCATATCTCATTGGAAAGTTTTCATATTAAGAAAACAACAAGGTTCCTCTTGATCTTTTTACCTGAGTAGTTCCTTTATGGGACACTTGCAGTGTGTCCCATATTTGTTTGGAAGTGAAACAACCTTGGATTTTGATGTACTCATCTGGACCAAGCCTACGGATAAGCCATTTCTTTACTTTGGCATTCTTCTCCCACTTCTTCACGTCCTCAACATTGCAGTCAGCTCTTGTCTTTTGAATATCCTCACCTTTAGCATCTTTCTTCAATGTTGGCAGTGGACCATCAGTGATTATATCCCATAGCTCGTAATCTTCTGCCTGTATGTGATCTCTCATCCTTGTTTTTAACTATGAGTAGTACTGGCAATTGAAGAGTGATATCCTAGTAGTGGATTTCTCTTCCCAATTTCAAGGTGGTTCACTCATCTTAATCTTTTCCTAAGGTGTTAGTCTCTTCAAGGATAACCCACTCCAGTACAATTGGTGTTTTATACTTCAATGCCACACAAGATGAGGGGTAATTTATGTGGTGTTCAATTTTCGTGTGCATTGGATTATAGAAGGACCGAGTTCTTCTATTCGTTCCTTAAACTACGGTTGCGGAATAAGTAATGCAGAAAGTAAAGAACACAAATATTTTACGTAAAAAAAGTATCCGGCTCAAAAGGTTGAAAAAAATCACAACCTACTTCCCGATAGGATTTCCTCAAAACTTCACTACAACTCTGAGCCAAAACAATAATGTTTACAAACTCTTATAAACCTATGGATTACCTCTAACCCTTGTAGCAACCAGTCATAGGTTGTTGCGACTACTTCAAGTTAATTCTAACTTGAATGATACAACTCAAGTAACTAATACAATTTGTTTCTTCAAAAGCTGAAGGTACAACTCAAAAGTTTCTACTACAATTAAACTAGAATAAAAGATAGACACATGCTATATTTGGTTCATGTTTCTCCAGGTTCACACTCTTGAAACATACAGGAATTGCTTGCAAAATTCCTTGGTATTTTGCTCTCAGTTCTTTCTTAACTTCAGTGTGTGTTCGTCATAAGAGAACAAAATTGATATATATAGAGTTAGTAGGATTCGGATTAACTATTAACCTGATGCTTTACTCTTCCTTGGTGGAACAGTTCTAGTTTACTTTAATCTTTAACTCTTTCCTTATCTAGGATAGAGTTCTCTTCAAGTAAAGAGTCATGCTCCTTATCAATTATGCAATCTTTTTTTTCATTGATTATCATATATAACCACATATACTTATCTCTTTCACGTGCATGTATTTTGCTTAATTGAATCTGGCTGTGACATGTGTACACTGTCCATAGACAGGGTTCATGCGTGTGTTCCTTTATCAATCATCAAAAATAAATCGCTTATGTCAGCACCTACATTACTAGTTACTACATAACTCGTATTCGAACCAAACTACCCCTTAGGGCATCTCCAACAATCACTCTATTTTTTGCACTATTTTTCACTCTAAAATGGTACAACACCAAATCTACTCCAACAATCACACTATTTTTTACACCAAATTTTCTCTCTCTTCTATATTATATTATTATCTTCTATTTACT
>MU722534.1:28040-70045 GCA_026770625.1 Nicotiana glauca
ACTTTAATTATAATGTATTTTTATTTTATGTATTGTTATTTTTAAATAATGGTTATATTTCTTTTTATACAATTATAACAATAATAAAATTAACTTATAATTTTATATAAATATAATATATACAAAAATTAATATATCAAAAAATAGGATATAAAATTTAAATTATAAAAATTTTAATATAAAAGTTAATTATATACACAACATATAATTAATTAAAAGTTCAAAAATAAAAAAATGAATAAAATATTATTAAACCAAATATAGAGTAATGAATATTTGGTGCAACACTATTCATGCACTATAATAGAGCAACAAATGAAGTATCATTGGAGCAATTTTACTCTATTTCTTACACCAAATTTGGATTTGATGCAAAAAATAGAATACTATTTGTTGAGACACGATGTGCACTTTTTAGCTGTTTCCAACATTAGAATGAATGCATAATGAGTGAAAAGAGGATCATGTAATCTTTGAAATGTTTTTTCTTCTGTCACAAGGATATGTTATTTTGGATAAGAATAGAAAAATGTAACATTCACTTCGGATATAAAAATTAAGTAACTTTTGATTAGGGTCAACTGTCCTAAACTTTCACACGTCAAGGTCTAACAATGTCTTAATATAAAATAGTAGTGCAGGGACATCTTATATTTAAAAATCAAAACCTTCAAGTAGGAGAAAACCTAATTGCTGGAGACATAGCTACTCTTAGACTTACCATTTTCCGAGAAATAACTACGCTTTCTTTTACAGTATAATGACTGAATTAATTTGCAATACATTTGAGGGTTATCAGCTAGAGTCTTTTATGTTTTGGAGTCAATCAATAGATACATCTGTTGCTATTACTAAGATTAGCGCCAAAGACAAGAGTCCACATTAAAAAGACACGACCATTAAGAAAATACTAAATTTTAAATAAAAATAATTAGCATAATTAAATTATCCTTAATTAAATGTTGCAATAGGGATACGTACATAAAGATAATTTTAAAAAAACAAATTTAATTTTTTCTTGATTATATAAATGAACACTTATTTTAGACCAAAACAAAAAGACAAATTGATTACTTACTATGATAGGAGCGAGTAATCATTACTGAACCTTCAATATTATTGTTCAAAACGTAACAACGATTACTGTGTTACCATTCTCTACAAAAACAACTTTTGGCATTATACTCCATCCGTTTTAATTTAAGGGAACCTTTTTCTTTTATGGTCTGTTCCAAAAAGAATGATCCTTTTTTAAATTTGGAAACAATTTAGCTTAAACTTACAATTTTACCCTTAATGAAAAGCTTTTATAACCATACAAATACTCTGGGCCCCTTTTTAACTTGTCTAGGACAATAAATACCCAAAAAATTTATTTTTTCTTAAACTCCATATCCATTCAAACAGGTTCGAATAAATTGAAACGGAAGAGTATATACTTATCGTAATAATTCTAACATTATACAGATTTTGTATAATTGGATTGGGAACCAATTTAGATGTAAACGTCACCTAATCAGAGTGTGTGACTCACATCACATCATGAGGTCTTCCCACTGTCCCAGATTAGTTGGTAGTTCTTCCTTTAATGCTGTGAAGTAAATGAAAAATGGACAAACAGTTACACGTGCATCTAATAAAGGAGAACAGCCTCTTATGAAAATTACAAAATACATGGTAGGGAGACAGAAATCTTGCACCTATATTGTAAGCAGTGACGGGTGTAACATTTTTGCGCATTCGGCAGAATTTATTAATCATATACATTTGTGTAATTAAAAAGACACACATATATTAAATTAAGTATGTATTTCAAAACTCTTACTTTCTTCTCTAAACTCTTGCTTCCAAAATAAGTATATATATTTGCCACTGCTTGTATGTTTAATTTCACGAGAAATTGTTTAGTTTTCGCTGGAATCATATAGGGATGACAAATTAAACTTTGAAATGACATTGTTGATAGTGATGATCGATTCTCCAAAAGTATTAATCGAAAATATGACATTGATTAAACACATTAGAGTAGTAAGAAATTTTGTGAATAAACATTGATTTAATACATTATCACTTTCTTTTCATGCGGTAGAAAAAATATTTTATTTTGTTTCAAGAAAACGAGTACTTTCTTTTCATGATATAGAAAAAGTATTTGTTTTTTCACAAAATGATATTTTTTTTATTGTAGAAAAAGTATTTTCTTTTAATGTTGTAAATAGAGTATTTTCTTTTTCATTTCAACAAAATAAATTTTTTTATAATTTAGAAAAAATATTTTCTTTCATTTCAATAAAATAAGTACTTCCTTTTCATGATGTACAAAAAGTATTTTATTTTATTTTAATAAAATAAGTACTGTACAAAATTTTATTTTTCATAAATCGAGTACTTTCCTTTCATGCTGTAGAAAAAATATTTTTTTTGTTTTAACAAAAAAGAGTACTTTCTTTTCATGATGTAGAAAAAATATTTTTCTTTTTACAAAATGAATACTTTCTTTTCTTGTTGTAGAAAAAATATTTTCTTTATTTCAACAAAAAGAAAATTTTCTTTTCATGCTATAGAAAAAGTTTTTTCTTCTTCAATAAAATAAGTACTTTATTTTACTCATTTTGCATCGTAGTCATAAGTGTTTGACTGATGAGTGCTGAGTTGTTTACGATAATGGGTGAAAAGTGCATATTTTGAGTATGTTTGTGTATTATTTCGTTGCGGGAGTTCACACCACTTTTGAAGTAAAAATATGCTCATTACGTATTTCTTATGTGTAGGAAGAAAACATGCGCGGAAAAGGATCAAATAGGAAGAAAATTGGCGAAAGAAAATCTTAAGAGAAAAAGCTTGGACAACGATGCAAGGTTCGCTTTGCCAGACATGACCGGAGCAGAAGAAATCAGTAGCTGGGAGCATACTGAGGAGCCCGTCTGGACGCGCCCCAACTTCTTCAATCCGAAATAGGTGAAGCCAAACTCGTCCAACTCAACCATGCTTCTTATAAATATGATAGTTAGTTACTTTTTGGAGGGAGAGAAGACTTTGGAGAGGTAAGAACACGCTTGGAGAAAGGAAAAGGATTCAACTTTACGTTTTTTCCTTTTTCTTCCAATTCTTAATTATTATGAGTTCTAGTCTTGTATTTTTTTTCATACAATTATCAGTAGCTAAATTCTTGTCTAGAATTTGATGGAACGTTTGGAAAGATGATTTTCCACTACGTTTAATACAAGTTTTCCATTGGTTTCTTTTTTACATGTTCAACTATGTTTTTGTTGTTGTTGATTGAAAGGACCCTTAATTGACTGTACCTATTTAGTGTGCATTGCTTGGAAATAGGTACACAATTAGGTATTTATTAAATAACATCACACCTAACGTATGTGAGGAATCAATACGGAGGGTTTAAAGATGGGATTAGGAATGACGAAATCTTGGTGCGAACATAGTGGCGGTGAACTAGTGTCAGCTAGCGTAGTTCGGAAGAATACATCTAATAAATTGTGCTAGTTGATCAGAAGAGAATTACGACACCTAAAGTACTCAAAATCGGTAGAGAATACTTAGGCGAATTTTAGGAGTTATAGTGGGGAGGATTTCAGCGATTGGAAAACCATAACCCTAGACCTTTCCAATATTTCATGCAGCATTTGCTTTGTTAGTAATAAAATTATAACTCTTTAATTACATGGAAGTTAATTACTTGAATTCTTATCAAACTAATGATTTGTGATTAGCAGATTAATTTCTTGTGGGATTTGACTCCGGACATATAAATTAAATTATATTTGCAATGACCGCTAGACCTTTTAGGAGGCATAGTTCGAAAATTAAATATTGGCATTGTTGTCGGGAACTTAAGAGTGTTATTAATTACAGTATGAAAAATTGTTGGGATTCATATTTTAGTCAATTTTCTTGATTTTAATCTTTACATTTAAATTCTGACGTTTGTAGGCATGTATGTTACAGGTGCATGCCTAGAAACTCCTTGAGAACTGGTGAATTCTTTGCAATACCAGATCCTGGAAAAGCTTTCAAGGCATTAAACCGTGCAAACAAGAAAGACAAACGATAATAGCACCCAAGAGAACAAATTGAAGAAGAAATGCCATGGTATGGGTGGCTTGAAAAATTTAGCAAATCATTCAAAGAGTGTAAGTTCCTACTTCATAAAATGGCTCAAAGCTCAGGATGGATGACAAGAGACACTGCACTCACCCCTGCCTTTGCTTAGTATATTTGGACCCGAACAACTCCATCGTTGAGAATATGGATACTCGAATGACTCATATGAGTATCCTCACCAAGAAGATTGATGAATCGGGCCAAAAGTATGTACACATAGTTGATACGACTAATGGAGTATTATGCACACCATGCATTAACCAACCATATATGTACTCGTACATCGATGAAAGTGACACCATAACTACTATGAAAATATAAATTATGTGAGCAACTTTGGGGGGCATATACAAGGTGGGTAAAATTAGGGAAACAGAATCGGCAATATAGGGCAACACCGCAAAAATACAACAATAATATCAATCTTGGAGCTATGAGACCATAGGGTCAAGTTGTGCCGTATCAAAAGAAACATGGATACAATCAGCGAAATCAGTAGCTAGCTTATCAACAACCTCAACAACAATAAATAATGAGACAAGATGATGTGTTGTCTAAAATTAAAGGAATGATGCAACAACTCATTTGGTCCAATGAAAAAATGCAAGAGAAGGTAGATATGCATGACTCAGCTATCAAGGGTATTGAGGTTCAATTAGGGTAGATATCCATGGATCTTAATAATCATCCTCAAGGGACGTTACCTGCGGACAAACATATCAATTGAAAAGAGAAGGGCCTGAAGCAGTTGATGGCTGTGAGATTGAGAAATGGTAAAGATCTTGATTAAAAGCAAGAAATTGCTCGAAAGAGTCGTCCAACGGCAACACTTGTTCCACTACAGCTTGAGGTAGATGAGTCAACTAATTTAATAGAGGTAATAGTGTAACAAGACCAGGAGGAAACATGCAAAGAAAAAAAAGGTTGAAAAGGAGACTGAGCAAGTGCAAGACAAGGTATTAGAAAAAGTGACTAAGAAGGTTGGAGCTGAAACCGCTTCCAACAAACCTCAGGTATGCTTTCTTAGGGCCTAACTCGACTTTACCTGTTATTATATAATCTGGTTTGTTAGATGTGCAGGTAGAACAATTTTTGCAGCTTTTGAAGGAGTGCAAGACATCAATTGGGTAGACCATTGCAGATATAAAAGTTATCATCTCAGCCTTTTTTATGCATGATATACTACTAGAAGATAGGTAGAAACATTCCAGAGAAACATCAAAAAAGGCTGAACCCAAATATGAAAGATGTGGTGAAGAAAGAGGTGATCACGTGGTTGGATGCGGGAATTATTTTCCCCATTTCTGACAGTAAATGGGTTAGCCCAGTTCAATGTGTTCCAAAGAAAAGTGGAATCACTATTGTAGAAAAAGAGAAAAACGAGTTGATATCAACAAGAACAGTCACGGGATGCCGAATCTGTATAGGCTATAGGAGATTGAACAAGGCCACCCGAAAAGATCATTTTCCTTTGTTGTTCATTGATCGGATTCTAGATAGATTGGCAAGAAGGTCCCACTATTGCTTCTTGGGGTATAAATAGATCTCTTTGCCCTTGAGGATAGAGAGAAAACGGTGTTCACTTGCCCATATGGCATATATGCTTTTCAGAGAATGTTATTCGCCCTATGCAATGTACTCGCCACATTCCAAAGATGCATGATAGACATCTTCACAGACATGGTGGACGATATAATGGACATTTTCAAGGATAATTTTTCAGTGCTGAGGAAATTGTTTGATGACTACCTTATAAATCTAAGAAGAATGCTAAAGAGGTGTATGAAGACTAATCTGGATAACAGGTAAAAGTGCCATTTCATAATACATGAAGGATAGTCTTGGGACACCTAGTGTCAAGTAAGGTCTTAGAAGTCGACCATGCTAAGGCTGGTGTGAAAAGTTTCCACTTCCCATTTCCATCAAAGAAATAAGAATTTCCTTGGTCATGTTGGCTTCTACGTGCGGTTTAAAAAAGATTTTTCTAAAATTGCTAAACCTTTTTGTAAATTGCTTGAAAAAGATCACCCCTTTGTGTTTTATGGTGATTTCATTTTGAGTTGGAAGAGGCTGGTGATTGAACCCATCATAGTTGCACCTAACTTGGAACAATCATTTGAACGCGCGATGCAAGAGAATATGCTATGGGATCAATTCTTGCGCAGCAAAAAAATAAGGGTATGCATAAAATGTACTATGAAAGCAAAATCTTAACCGGAGCCCAACTAAACTATACTGTGACTTAGAAGGAGATGCTAACGGTGGTGTTCACATTTGAAATATTTAGGTCATACCTGATAGGCTCAAAAGAAATTGTTTATGCTTGCTCTTAGGTACCTAACTGAGAATGAGTCAATGTCACGTCTGATTCGATGGGTTATACTACTGCAATAATTTGACTTAGAAATTCGTGACCGAAAGAAAATAGAGAACAAAGTGGCTGATCACTTGTTCAGGCTAGAAGGAGCAGAGAAGAAAGTTGAGGTGGACGAGATCGTGGAAAATTTCCCAGATGAACAACTGTTGGCCATAATCCTTGAGGTAGTGCCATGGTATACGGACATTGCAAACTACTTGGCGAGTGGTATCATCCCCTATAACCTTTCATCCCTACAGAATAATAAGTTCTTCCCTGACTATCTTTTTATTTTTTTTTTGTGACAAGCCTTATTTGTTCGGGATTTGTGTTGATAACATGATCCAAAGATGTACCCCTAAGACATACCATTCATTTATTTTGCAGGCTTGTCTTGCATTCGCAAATGGTGGCCATTTTGGAGGAGTAAGGACAACTGCAAAAGTGGTGGAGTCGAGCTTCTATTGGACGACATTGTTCAAAGATACACACTTTTGGGTGAAGAGCTATGATGAATGCCAATGGACCGGAAATATTTATCCTCGATATGAGATGCCCATGAATCCAAGTCAGGAGGTGGAAGTGTTTGATGTATGGGGAATCAATTTCATGGGGCCTTTTGTCAGCTCATATGGTAACAAGTACATACTTGTGGCTATGGACTACTTTTCGATAAGGGTGGAGGTTGTTGCACTACCCACAAATAAAGTAAAAGGGGTCATTGGTTTTCTAAAAAAGAACATCTTTCCTCGATTTGGCACTTTAAGAGCGATAATCAGCGATGGAGGCACCCACTTCTGAAATCGAGCTTTTGCAAAGTTGTTAGAGAAATGTGGAGTTTGCTACAAGGTTTCCACCCCATATCACCCATAGACAAGCGCGCAAGTGGAGGTGTCGAATAGAGAGAAAATGAGTGTGTTGACAAAGACCGTTAATGCCACAAGAACGAATTGGATGATGCACTTTGGCATATCTTTGCTTTTAAAATTCCAATTGACGTGTCACCATATAAATTGATATTTTGAGATTGCATGTCACTTACCCGTGGAGTTGGAGCATCGAGCTTTGTGGGCATTAAGGTATCTGAATCTCGACATGGAAGTTGTGGGTAGAAGTAGTCATAGAGTTGAACGAGCTTGATGAGTTTTGTTACCATGATTTTGAGAGCACAAGGTTTTACAAGGAGAGAATTAAGATGATGCATACTAAAAATATTCTAGAGCAAAATTTTAAACCCAGGGACATGGTATTGTTATACAATTCAAGGTTGAAGTTGTCTCCGAGTAAGTTGAAGTCAATATGGCCTGGACCATTTTGTGTGGAGAGACGCAACCTACTAGAGCCATTGAGATAGCATTTGAAGATGGCTCCCACAAGTTCAAAGTTAATGTGCAAAGGATAAAGCACTATCAAGACATGGTTGAGGAAGATAAAGTGATCTCAACCATATACTTGAAGGATCCTTGATAAGGAATAACTCAAGTTGTGCCGCGACTTCAAATCAGGTGCTTCTTGGGAGGTAACCTAAATTTTTTTATTTTTTCTGGTTGTTATTTAATTAAAAAAATAAAGCAAAAAAGAAAGAAAGGAGGTAGCGAAGCTAAGCTCACTTCGCAAGACAGGGACCGAAAATGTGGAGGAGCAAACGTTTGGGGGAGAAAAGTGCCCATGTCTTCGCGAGATTGGGACCAAAAGAGAGAGGAAAAAGATAGAGTGGACAGCAAAGTGCCAACGGCTTAGCGGGAGCGGGACCAGGTAAAGTTGAAAAGGAAATAAGGTGTGTCTAGGTCGTGTATCGTATGGTTCTAGCGCGATCCCTAGGTAAAAATGATTCTGTTTTCCTTTTTTTGTTTTCTTTATTATTTTTGCTATTCGTGAAACATTCTCCCACTCAAATACAAATACACACAGCCTTCCCTTCCCCCTCATGCCTCCACTGTCCATCTCAACAACGCCCAATAGGTAATCTCTCTCATGCTCTTTTGTCTCATCCTCCATTCCCTCTTACCCAACGTCAGTCTTCCATCCCTCTCTCCCTAGGGTTTCTTTTAGTTTTATTATTTGTTTTTCTCTTTTAAGGTAATTTTGATTTAATATTTTTTGGAGCATTGTGGCTTGTTTTTTGTGTTATTCGTTAACATAGTGAGGTGGAGAACTACAAGTCCCACCGCCTCACAATTGGGAGGGTAAAATATGTTCAAATTAAACCAAAGTGCACGTAAAATGTTCGATGAATAGCTCGAATAAATTTTTTGGTGAGGTTTAGTGAAGTCTTAATAGAGAACCTACCTCTATTAGCAATATGAATGTCTCTTAAGTGTGGGTGGCCATTGGATGTGTTATGAACTTCAATTGTGTTCTTTCTAATACAAGTATCATCCGCGGCCGACTTAGGCATGACTTATGTGCATCCTTCCCCACTTGTTGTTGAATGATGCTAATTAACATGGAATAACTATAAAGTGTATTGTAGTGGATGCTCGTGACTCGTCTGGTGCATATATGCTTAAATGCTACGTGTGGGATGCAACGACACCACCGACCCTCACCACAAGCCGAGTGAATTGAAGGAGTTTCTGACACTCACTCTACTTTTAATTTTGTGTATTTATATTTATGATATTGTGCAACTGAGGACAGTGCAGATTCTTGAGTGTGGGGTGGGGTGTCAGACTTTCATTTTTTTTGACATGTGCTTAATTTCTAGTGATACATTTTCATGCATAATCACAATATGACCAGTGTAATTGTATAATTAAAATAGTTGCCATTTTCTTGAACCAACTATTTTTAGGTAGATTTTTTTTGGTTGCAAACTTTGTAAAGATTTTTAGACTTTTCTCGATGATGGATTACCTAGGCAGTTTTCTTGAGGGACTAAAGTCAAAATAAAAATACAAAATGATTTTTTTGTTTCTCTTTTATTTTTTTTAATTTTGGTTGAACTAATAATGGAATTGAAAGAAGCTTGAGTAATTTGTGCTTTATATCGGGGCATTGGTCCGGAGCATTTGAACTAAGTAGTATCTTCATGATCTTTGTAATTTACATGCCTTGAAAATTTATGTGGCTTTCTTTTGATATCGAAGATCATCTTTAGACTCATGTGATTAATTTTCATGTGCTGAAATTTTATGATGATTGTGCTAATTGCTTTAGCTTGAGAGTCAGGTCTGAGCAGTCCTAAGTAAGTCATGTGCATTGCGTAAAGTGGTATATAAGTCTGTACTTTGTGTTGTCCATTGCTGGTCTATAACATTCTCCGTGGGTGACTTAAAGCGAAATAAGTAAGCTTTGTGAGTCTAGGAAATGATGTAGGCATTTCTTTGATTGACCTCTAAGCTACTTGGCTACTAGTGATAAAATTTCCCTTACCCATTTTAGCACGTAAACCTTTTTTTCGTACCCATATTACAAGTTGAAGCTCCTTTGTTCTTAATCAAATGTTCTTGAACATGCACTTATAAAAGCACTTATGTTGTCAGGAATGAGACTGTATATCTTTTGAGTAGAACCATAGAAAGGCGAAAAGGTATATTTATATATTGTGAAGGTCATTAGCCAAAAATACTACTTTATGGAGGGTATTGAAAATAGATTGAGAAAAAAGAATGAATACAAAAAATAAAAATAAATAAATAAATAAATACCACTCTAGTTCACTTTGATATGTGCTAGTGATTATGTAAATGTGCTTAAAGTCTCGATGGGCCATATTGTGTATGCTTTTGTAGATGTATTGAGTTGGTCAGAAGAATGTGTGCTTAAATGTTTAAGTTTATTGTATTAAAAGTGCTTAGGAGGGTTAGTCACTATTATCCATATCTATCCTATCTGTACCTTAGCATATATTACAACCCATAAAGACCTAATTGATCCTAGACTTTGAAAACTTAAATTAGTAGAGACTTAGACTATGGGCAAGCCTATGGTACGTGCTTTGGAGGCACGTGAGTTTCTTTGCAAGAATGAATGAATTCTTTCAATATGTGAGTCCTTAAATTATATTTGAATTCATATTTGAGTGTGCGAACTGATTACTTTCTTTTCTTTGTTGGTGAAGGCACATGCATTACGACGGATTTGTAAGGAACTATTAGAGTCATCTTTTGAGGCTAGGATGTTAGAAAAAGTCACAGAAATAATTTAAATAGTCTTGGCCTGGGTCTACAAATGAGGAAAGACATCAATAGTTCTTGTGTTGCATTCTAAGCGTTGATAAAATCGTTGTCGTTGCTATGCTACTCGACTACGTTTTGAGATTGTCATACTTTCTGATGTGCTTAATTTTAAGTTGCTCGAGGACGAGCAAGATTTTGAAAGGTGCATGTTTTGAGTGTGTTTGTGTATTATTTCTTGTGTGAGTTCTGCGAATTCTTACCGCTTTTGAAGTGAAATTATACTCATTACATATTTCTTATGTGTAGGAACAAACTTGTGCAGTAAAGGATCAAATAGAAGAAAATTTGGTAAAAGAAAAGCTGAACAGAGAAATCTTGGATAGCAACGCAAGGTTCGCTTCGTCAGACCGGGACTGGAGCCAAAGAAATTAGCATGTAAGGCTCCAGAAAATTTTGCTAAGTAATTTACGATTTCGTGGTGCCAGGTAGGCTAATTATAATATTTACTTACTACTAACATGATGGACACCAATTGAATATGTCAAATAAGTGTAAAAGTCATATAATAAATAATGTGCGATCTAATGGGAGGCCTAAGTCTCAATCAATTTAGAAAATTACATAATAGTCTAAAATTCCAAAAGAGTTCGCACAAGTCCACATTTGGACTAGCATATATATATATATATATATATATATATATATATATGTGTGTGTGTGTGTGTGTGTGTGATGAACAACCTATCAAATGAATGATCTTAGAGTCTAGTTTTTAACGCTTCAAACCATTCATCATTTGGACATTCCTACACAAAGTTATGATCAAATTATCAAAGGCTGGCAAAATGCGATCCCGTGGGAGATTCTGCGACCGCAGAATCATTATGCGTTGCGCATAATTGGATCTGCAATCGCAAAAATGGTCGCAAAATGTACAATTGTAGCCCAGTTCTGGGCACCAGTTTTGCAATGCATTATGCGACCCGCATACCAATTGTACAGTCCATTATGCGACCGCAGACCCGAGTTCGAAGGGTTATTTTTTTTATTTTCATAACCCGACCCCATTTTGATAAATAGGCTTTGGGGCTTCATTTGTGGTGATATTCTGATGATTTTAGAGAGAGGTAAGAGAATGTTACAGAGAGAAGGGGAAGCCTAACATTCTAACTATTCAATCTTTCATCAATCTTCAAGAATCAAGGAAACCAATCACAAGATCTTCATCTAAGAAGTAAGGTTCTATACACTAGACTTTAATTTTGAGTTTGGGATATAAGATGAGTTATTGAGGTATGATTCATGGGTGTAATAATATTATGTATACATGAGTGTATAAATAAGGTTTGTGAGAATATTGTTGAACATAAATAATTAAAGATTGTGTTGGGTAATGAAGAAAACCTTGTAGAAGAGCTTTGAAATCAAGATGCACAACTAGTGTTTGATAAATTGCTCGAATGAGCTGGGACCATGAATATCTTCCTAACTTGTGTTCGATTTTGTTATGTCTCAAAGTAGATTGGGATTGCTAGAATTTCCGAAATGTTATAGTAACTTAAGGAATGCTTAAACAAGGTATGTTGGCTAAACTTTCTCTCATGGAATCGAATTCCATAAATGTTTTCATAAGTTCAAGTATGGTTGGTTCAAAGTTCATAAATCTTATATTCCGGGTTATTACCCATAAACTTGACTATTCTGAAATGAGCATTATGAATAAAGATATATAAATTCTAGGTATGAGTTGCGTATTAAAATGTGACGGCTTTGAGTCGTGTTTCAAATAAAGGCTAGTATGCTAAATTGTGTGAGAAAACTCGATATGGCCAATACTCCTAATTGCATTTATGTGTACCAAATGTATTGATTGATTGTGTCCAGTTGTTGATAATCTATAAAGATGTTTAAAATGAATTAAATGTATTTTGGAAATAGAGTGTGGCCAACGTGCCGAGAACTTGAGTTATAATTGTGCCTGGTGATTCCTATGAAATGAGGAAATATATGAATCAAATTACGAAGTGAGCTTCGACTCAACTGTCTTAAAATGACTTCTAAAAGTAAAATTTTCTTAAAATCTCTATATGGCTAACCCTATTCTTCTTAGTGTTGAACTCTTGGTGTCCGAATAATTGGCGTGAGTTCTGAGTTAATCATACTAGATATATTGCCTTAATGTGTTGGATTGAAAGATTTATGTTCCATAATTATTCTAAGTGTTTACCCTGAAATCATGCTATTTGAAAATGTGATTATGTTCTCTAAGAATTTATTTTTACTTTTCTTATGTTTGCATGCCTTATATGATAGCACCTATTAATATGTATGACGATGTTATTTAAACAAATAATAAAGAGAAAGACTTGAATTATAAAATGTGTCCAAGTGCCGAGAACTACCTAATAAATGAGGTTATTTGTGCCATGTAATGGAAGATGGAAAGAAAAGTGAATTAAATAAATAATTGAAAGAGGTTATGTCCGAAGTGAGATGTCTTAGCCGATCGGGTCAAGATCGGATGCTATGTTGTACGCATGATGGCATTTATGATGGATTTCTAATTATCATTGTGAAATTGGATATGTCTCACTTGGGATGGCTTAGCCGTTCGGGCCGAGACTGGAATCCGTATAAAAATACGGTGGCATTGTGAGTTGTGGTACTTGGCACTAAGATTATTAACCTAAAAGATGAAAAATTGAATCGGAAACTATGTGATCCTTACATGGTGATTCTTTTATTTTTTTCTGTGTAGTACTTATTGATTATTATGACTACCTTCTCTTTGTTTCACTGTTCATTCTACTAAGATTGTTGTTTGCCTTTACATACTAGTACTATTCGACAGTACTAATGTCCCTTTTGTCGGCGGTGCTACATCTTTAAATGGATGTAGGTAATTCCATAGCAGACAGTGTTGGTCGCAACTAGTGGCGCTTCCCCTTTTCAGTCAACTTGGTGAGCCCAACTTCATTTCATGGTCCTGTATCATTGTTTATCATGTACTTTGTATTTTGAGGTATAGCCGAACCCTTGTTACCGGTATTTCTATATTACTCTTCAGTTGTATTTAGAGGCTCCTTAGACTGGTTGTTGGTGGTGTTTGATATTGGAAATTAAATTAGAAATATTGGTATTTGACAAATACGTTTTTCTTCATATCTATAAAAATTGTAATATTTTGGATATTATGGTTGAAAACTTCTAGTGGAAACAAAATGGATGTTGTTAATAAAATATTTACAAAGTATGATTAATGGAGTTCATATCCTCTTTATTCATGAATTAATTTGTAGTAGAATGAAACTAACAGGCTTACTTAGTTGGTTTTACTCGATTGAATGCCGGTCGCACTCCTCAATATTTGGGGCGTGACACAGCAATTGAGAGCAGTCTAGGGAGCACGTCTGGACGTGCTCCGGCTTTTCCAATCCAAATCAGGAGAAGCCAAACTCACCCAACTCAACCTTCTTTAGATATGATAGTTAACAACTTTTTTAGGGAGGAAAAACTTTGGAGAGGCAAGAAAATACTTGGAGAAGGAAAAAGGCCTCAACTTCACGTTTGTTTCTCTTTCTTCCTTTTTTTCGTTGTTAAGAATTCTAGTATTATATTTGTGCAAATAATTATGATCAACTAAATTCTTATCTAAGGATTGATGGAATCTTTTGAGGGATAATTTTTCACTATGTTTAATATAAATTTGTCATTGACTCTTTTCTACTTGTTCAGCTATGTTTTTATTGTTGTTGATTGAAAGGGCCCTCAATTGATTGTGCATATTTAGTATGTATTGTAAATGAAAAATGGTACATATTTAGGTAGTTGTTGAACAACATCACTCCTAATGTATTTGAGGAATCAATACAAAAAGTTTAAAGGTGGGATTAGGAAGAATAAAACCTTGGTGTTATCGTAGTGAGCGGTGAACTAGTGCCAGCTAGCGTAGTTCGGAAAGATACTTTTGGTGAATTGTGGTAGTTGCTTGGAAGAGAATTACGACACCCAAAAGTGGTCAAAATTGGTAGGGAATACTTAGGCGAATTTATAGGACAAGTAGCAGGGAGGATTACAACGATTGGGAAAATCATATCCCTAGACCTTTCCAATCTTGCCTGCAACATTTGTTTTGTTAGTAATAAAATTACAGCTTTTTAATTACTTTACTTTTAGTTGGTAAATAGTCAACTCATTGCTCAATATTTTTGGAAATTGATCACTTGAACCTTGCAAAACTAGTGGTTGTGATTAGCAAGTTAATTTTTTATGGGATTTGACTCCGGACTTGTAAGCTGGATTATATTTGCAGTGACCGCTAAACCTTTTAGGAGGCATAGTTATGCGTGATCAGTTTACAGCCGAAACCAATTAATAAGACTCCCAAGTTTTCTTTTATTTTTGTTAGAATAATTTGTGGGGGCGAGAACAACAATAGTGTACCTTTCAACGACTCAGCAGAAGAATTGTAGAACTCACCACCAAAATAATAGCCCCAAGTCTTATTCTAGATCTTCAGGAAATAGAGTTTTTGTTTACAAACTAGATGCATAAAGTTTACTATGTTATTTCTTATTCTTGTCAGGGAGAATCTCTATACCGAAGAGAAATATATATAGGAGAGAAGATGAAGAGAACCACCAATCACTTTTTCTGTTTCCACACGCCCACTACTTTTTAACGTGCGACACTTCTCCTATTCTTATGGGAGTTAATAAACTTCCCTGATAATTAACTTTCATCAGCCTTATCTCTTATAAGTGGGTCGAGTCAGTCCATTGTTGATACCCAATTTTCTCTTTTATATTTTTTATACTCAGAATATTCTTAATATAGCATGTGAATGCATATTTAAGTAAGCCCAAGAATTTTGGTATTTTTCCCAGTTTTTAAAGCCTTTAAAATTATTTTATTATTTTTAGCAGTATAAAATCCAATAATTATCCCCAAAACTATCATTTTGGTAAGTAATTTATTTTCATCCTCATATTTACACCACAATATAATTAAGGTGATTCTTGCATATTTTTTACAAACTTATTTGATATCTTTAAGCCAAGTTACATAAAATTGCAATTATAGCCTGTATTACGATTAATAGCGTTTTATAATTATAAAATTATTCCAAGTATTTTTAGATAACGTTTATATATTATTAATTAGTGCAATGCTTTTAATTTATTTTTAAAATTATTTTAACTATTTTTATTAGATTAAAAAGGGGAAATCTGGCTATTTAATACATAGTCCATTACCATTTCAATTACAGCCCTAAATTAAACCCAATCTCAGACCCAATTACCCTGACCCAAGTCATTTTCCGACTGTAGCCGCCCTTGAATCCCCCGTCTCCTAATTCTCTCTCAACCTCTCTCAGAAACCCAACCCGCCACCTTCAATCACCACCTAAAATCGACCAAATCTATGGCTTCCAAAGCCATCGATTGCCTGTATCTACCTCATGGGACTCCTACACACCTAATTTCCATGGGTTCAAGGTCAAACCTTGAAGAGGCTTGGCTCAGATCTTCACCGATTTGAGGTTTTCGGCCATCTCCTGTCACGCACCGGCATATCCTAGTCTCCTGAATCTGATGCCGACTTCATCCGACTTATATCGGATCTTTTAAAGCCTTTCTCGTCTTAGGGTCCTCTTGAAACCCTAGCTATTCTAGGATTTTCTCTTATTCTTTTTAGATCTATTATGTATATGTGCTATGCGTGAATTTCTAAACGATTTCCCTAAATTTTCTTTTGAAAATTGCCTCCAAAACCCTTCTTTGCCGATTTAGGGTTTCTGGAAAGTATTCAAATGTTTTAAAATCTTCTCTTCCTTATTATTTGTATTGTTTCTCTTACTATATTCTTATACTTCTTCTATTATGTTCTTGTGTATTCCTATACTAAGTTTCATGCCCCGTGATAGAATGCTTTTGCTGTGTTTTCTATATTCCATCCTGGCGTATTCTCCTACTGTATTTTCTACTCTATGGTTCTCACCTGCTTTTGTTTTCACCATGTTCTACTATCTTCGTCCTCTATAAGCATGTACTTCTTCTACGGTCAGTTGTTCTCTCACTACTCCTCGAAACTAGTTGATTCACTATGTTTGCTTTTGATCTTTCTACTTGTTTGCATGCTTTATCATGAGCTTCTGAAAAAAGCCACTAAGTCTGTTTTTTGACTACTTGCCTCTCCATCTCTGTGTTCGATTCAAGGTGGAAACCCTAGAATTTGGGATTCCACTGAGGATTCAATTATGTAGGTTAGAGTTTTATTCTTTTAAAACCGTAACTCTCTGCTAAACTCTCCTTCATTAGATTCTTCCCACTGATTTTACAAGGTCATGCTTCGTGTTTAAGCCTGTCTGTGTGCCTTTATATGTGTATTGAATCCTCCTTTTAAAAAGATTTCAACTAGTAATTGAATCAGAATCCTTTCTCTTTGGGGTTTTAATTGATTGTTACTGATTTTCCTTGTGTAAAACCTTTTTCTTCACCTTTTCTGACTGGGTTCATTCATACCAAATATTTTGGACTTGGGATTTCTTGGCAGTTAATTGATTCTCTTTCCTTAATTATAAAACCGTGCATTTTCAGAAACCTTGTCCTTAAATAACCCTTATGTATTTGCCCTCAATTGCATGCTTTGCATAAAGAGTTTGATTAATTTCTTTCCTTATTTGGATTATACCCGTTTGATTTTGAATCCCTTAATGAAGGGAGTTTTATGTGATTGATTGAAAATCAGACTTCAATTATTTTCTTACCTTATTTCTCATAACTTTCACACTATAAATATCCTAAGTCTTTACACAATAATGGAGTCTTCGGATTTACACACACAACTGAATACACTTCAGACTTCACTTATAATTCTCGCAATCCTTGTCTGAACTCTCTTGTCTGCACTTTGGCTTTTACAAAGACTGCTGCTTTCTTTTGCTTGTCTCTTTTAAAATAGGTATGTCCCAATTTTGATTATAGTATAACCCCCAATGTGCTTATTTACAAGCTTTTATATCCATGTCTATTTTATTGTTTTTATAAAGTTCAAACTTGTGAAGTAGTATGTTTATATCTGTTGTAGCAATGAATCCCCCATCAATTACCCCCCTTTACGTGCTTGGTCTATAGTTTTAAGACACGGCAATGTACAAGTTATTGTCCGTGGATTAAAACTGGATCCTTTGGATCCTAGCCTCTTTCAGTTTCCCCATACCCCATTCCCCTATATGTACTGAGTTAAGATATATCCTGGCAGCATCCAAATTGCTTGTACAAGGCTAAACCTGGCCTTCAATAGGTCCTAACTCTCTAATTTTTAAGCTGACAGGCTAGTCAGGGGTGCGCCAGCATCCCGATTGCTCAGCATGGCCACCAGCCTGCCCTAGCCTTTCCTAATTCCCCTCTATTGCACTTACACTTACTCCTAGCCTCTAAGTTCTGCCCCCTCCTATGAGCCTTGCCTTGGGACCTTGACTTCCCTCTGAACTTGGACTTTTGAGAACTAGCCCTTTCACACTGCACTATAATCTGATTCTGCAATGATATTTGGGGTGTAAGCATTGTCTGGGGTTCTTGAAGCTCCTTGGATCTTTGACACATCCCAAATAAGAGAAAGGCTTTAAAATCTGATCCTGGAAGTTGATTTATCTCATATTATTAGACTCTGAGTATAGATTAGACTGATTAGATGTAGATGTAATCATTGATATAATCTTACTTTCTTTCTGATTCATTTGGTCTGTAATAATTTTGTAATAACTACTGGGGTATTAGTAAAAAGGGAAGGTCAATCATGTATGCAAAAAGGGGTAGATACCATGACTATAGGGAAATACTGTCTCTGAAATTCTGCATCTTCACATAGTTAACTACAGAAATTCTGCACCTCATATAGAAATCATGTTCATAGGCTTTTTCCGCAATTTCATATTGATACCATGACTATAGGGAAATACTATCTCTGAAATTCTGCATCGTTACATAGTTAACTACTGAAATTCTGCACCTCATACAGATATCATGTTTGTAGGCTTCTTCTGCAATTTCATACAGATACCTTGTTCATAGGATTTTCTGCATTTTTGTATAGATACCATGTCTCTGAAAATCTGCATATCATATAGATAATATGCCTATAGGACTTCTGCATTTTTGTATATGCATCAGTCATTAAGCAAACTTGTTATAGGATTTAAATTATCAACCACATATAGATGACCTGTCTATAGGATTTCTGCATGAACAATAACAGTGTTTAAAAACCAGTAACACATAGAAAACATGCCTATAGGAGCTGTCAACTCAAACCTGAATCGTCCACTCGCTCCTAAGTCTAAAATCAGCAGCAATTTTTTTTAACTCTCGCAGAACTTATAACCTTGTAATTAACCGTTCTTTTCTGCAATCAGTTTACTCCTTTATCTCTGAACAAATAGATATCATGCCTATAGGTCCCGTTTAACGCCTAGAAAAATGATTAAGCAATTAATCAATTGTGTCAGTCTTTGACAACTACAACTAAGTAGGGCTAATTTGGACTCCTTATCTGGGAAATATGTGGTAAATGCCTTAATCTAATTCAAACCAAACCAGTATGTGTAAGACATGCTAAACTATATGCTTTTCTTTGATTTAAGGAGGTTTATTTGAGCCACATCTGCTCATTTGCTCTCCCAAATCTGTTGTATATGTTTTGAATGTCGCCTTAGAATTTTATCCTTTGAAACTCTCAAATCCCCCCAACTTGCATCCCTTTAGGATTAGTAGTCCTATATGCCTCCGGGACTGATAGGATTGGGAAGGGTAATAGCATGCAATAAGTAGCGATACCATTCCGTGCTTAATACCTTAACGGGGTGGGAAGGGCAGACATGGAGATGATGATCATGTGATAACACCATGCGTAGGATTGGCTACCGGTGTAGTGTGGATGATCCATGTATTTTACAAACCTAGGACCCCCCCTTCCTTTACTTGTTTATTTTATACAGAATTTCAAAATTGCTTTTTTTCTCAAATTCCAGCTTCTTTAACTTCTTTTCATTTCAATTACTTGCAACTATTATATGAAAACCACCTCGTATTTTCAATTCTTGCTTGTTTACTTATTATTTGCACTTAAAGTCACAATTGTAACATGGCCGGGAACCACACTAGCGGATCTTGAGGGGTGCCTAACACCTTTCCCTCCAGATAATTTCTCACCCTTACCCGAACTCTGGTTTTCCAACTCAAAAACCCTTAGTGTCCTAATGCACTTAATCATTAGGTGGCGACTCTTCCATTCTAAATACCCAAATCCCAAAATGAGAATAGAGTTGTCCTCCCAAATGTCGTAAACTTGATTTCGCCTTTAGAAAAAAGGGGAGTCAACATCATGGCAACTCTGTTGGGGATTTCTTTAAGGCTTTTACCATTTCATATTATTTTTGACTTTATTGCTTCTTTATTGCTTTATTTAATGTCTTTATTCGAAACTGACTTGGCTTTTTTTGTTTCTTTTTCTTTAATGCTTTCTTTTACTGCTTCCCTTCAATACCGTTGTAATTTTTGAGCAATTATTGTAATCATTATGAACGTGAAAATACGTGACAATTTGTTTCATTTTTGTAATTGCATCTTCAACATCATATTCCATTCGTGCCAAACAAATACCGTAGCAGCACTTATAATAAGTTGTTGCGCTCTTCCGATATTATTACCCCCTAAATTTGGCAAAGGCATATTTGTGGTAAAACCAGTCGATCAGCGGTGCAGTCGACGGTTTCGTGCCTTTCCCTCTTGAGTTGTCCGCTCAAGGGTACCGATCTAATATACCATAGAAACCTTATTCTATTTAACTGTGCATGCATCACTGTCAAACCTAGCCGAGTCAGTTATGTTGTCCACATAATGACTCTTTAAGATAGCCTTGTCCAAAGTCCATTGGGTTTCCTTGGCACCCAAACGGACAACACCATGTTCTGTGCATTATTTTGAGAACTAAATGCTTTAATGCTAATTATTGGTTCAAATAGTCGAGTCCGGCGGGGGTAAGGGTCTAACCCTTTTGTTTTGTAGGAAATGAATGACAAAGTTCCCGACTTTGGTATGGTCAACATACCCTCGCTCTTGCTAACCTAGTGGAGGAATCTCCTATCAAGTGACCAAATCAATGAATGGTAAGAGATTGTCACCAAGGTTAGCAAAAAGCTGGAGTATCTGGAATACAATCTACTAGAATTGGAAGAAAGAGAGTCACCGACTGCCAGAATGTTGAGGAAAACGAAGGAGAGAGCCTGGCAAAAGCATTTCTACTGGAAAATCTACGCGAACTAGAGTATTTGATAAACAAAAACATTCAACATGGGGAAGGTCCTTCTGGGACAAATAGATAGGATTCTTTTCTTTTTGCTTTAAATGTAATAAGGTCAATGGCCATTAGTGACATTTTTTATTTCTTGCAATTTTAGTGTCATTTTGGGATTCGTCTTGTTTTTATCAATAAAATGAGGCATTTAGCATTATAAGTTCTCCAAATCAACTTGTCGCTAGGGCTACCTCGGGCACAACGAGGCACCCAATTTAGGACACGAGTTATATTCTTATACTATGTGTTTAAATATTCAACATTTTTCTCAGAATCTGTACTAACTTGTTACCTTTTTCTTTTTACTTTTGTTTTATTCCCCTCCCTAAAAGGTTAATTCGTGCATTCTCGCATCATCATCCTACTCCACAAAATCTAATGGCCCTCCACCTCCTCCTCATCTGAGTCCTATCAAAAATAAGAACAAGGCAAAAATAGAAGACTTGAGCGACATCAGGAAGGAGAACTCAGTTGAAAGGGTAGAGGTTCCTCAGGTATTCAGGTGTCCAAGGAAAGTGCCGCCCAACTCGAACAGAAGTTACAGAAATTTCAAGATGAACTGGACCAAGTTCGGAACTTGGCAAGCTTGTCATTCTCCCTCACTACCCCAGACGTCAACTTCCCCGATACTAAAAATCCTATACCTCCACAGAATATCCCGAAACCACAGAAACAACCCACTACCCATCAAAATTGCTACACATGTCACAACACCCTGCTCCTCATTCCTGAGCCACCAAATGATCATCCCTACCACACCCCCGTCTATGTGGAAACCATGCAATAATACACTCAACCTATTTCAAGCACACCAGAGTCTGATGACAAAGACTCTCTCATCAAGAACCTAGACGCAGAGCTCAAGAAACTGACTAGGCGAGTCTAGGGTATTGAAGGAAACAAAGGTATTGAGGGGTTGAATTATGAGGACCTTTGCATTCAGCCAGACGTCGAACTTCCTGAGGGGTACAAACCTCCTAAGTTCAAGATGTTTGATGGCTCTAGGGATCCTAGGGTCCATTTGAGGACATACTGTGATAAACTGGTCGGTGTTGGAAGAGATGAAAAGATTCGCATGAAGCTCTTCATGAGAAGTTTGAAAGATAATGCTCTATCTTAGTACATTAGCCAAGATCCCAAGAAGTGGACAAGCTGGGTAGGAATAGATTCCGATTTCATGGAAAGGTTCAGATTCAATACAGAAAAAATGCCAGATGTCTTCTATATCTAGAATTTGAAGAAGAAACCTACAGAGACATTCTCCGAGTATGCTACTTGTTGGAGATCAGAGGTTGCTAATGTCAGGCCAGCCTTGGAAGAAGAACAGATGAACAATTTTTTCATCCGAGCTGAGGATCCATAGTACTATGAGGGGTTGATGCTGATAGAGGGCCAGAAATTCTCCGACATCATCAAGCTAGGAGAAAGGATTGAGGAAGGCATTAAAAGCGGTATGGTCACTAATTTTGAGGTATTGCAAGCTACCAACAAAGCCCTACAATCTGGTGAAACGTCCAAGAAAAAGGATGTGAGTGTCGTGATGGTTGAACAGAGAACCAAGTCCCCAGTAAAATACCAAGCCTACCTGGTACCTCCTCTCACATATCAACCTATCCCTAATAACCAAGCACCTCCACCCTCTTACCAAATTCCATCACCCATTTACCAATCATCTCCATCCCCCACATATCAACCTACCTCACCAAGATATTCCCAACCCGCACCCATCTACTAAACCTATAATGCTCATCCTTCTCACTACCAATCACCTCCGGCCTGCAAAAATTTTCCCAGGCCGCGCCCTAACTTTGACCGTAGACCTCCCAAGCAATACACCGCCATCGCCGAACCAATCGACCAGCTATATGAAAGGCTCAAATATACCGGTTACGTCACCCCAATCCCTGCCATAACTCAAAAAAATTCTTCCCAATGGGTCAACCCAAACAAAACCTGTGCATACCATTCCGGCATGAAAGGGCATACCATTGATAAATGCCGATCAATGAAGGATAAAATCTAGGCTCTAATTGACAACAAGATCATCGTGGCGAAGGAGCCTGCTCCCAATGTCTGTAACAATCCCCTGCCTGATCATAAGGGTGGAGGAGTGCACATGATCGAGGTAGAAGATGATTGGGACCCCAAAGGGTCGATTGGATTAATTGCCGAAGGTGACGAACCCAAGAAACCAACAGTCACACTAAATCCAATTGTAGTCCAGATCTAGCCCTCTGGGGATGCTGAAGTAAATATGCCCATACCTGTCGAGCTTGGAACACCATCATCCGCAAGGACCGCAGAGCCAATTGAAGTAGAGTTTGGGTCTCCAAGGGCACATGTACCATTTGAAGTTGTTGTGTTACCTCCCAAAACGAGGTTGCCCATTCCTGTAGCAATGTAAGCCATGACACCATTCCGTACACAGGCCATTCCCTGGGATTACACCGACGAGGCGAGAAGGAAGGGGAAAACTAGGTCTAGAGAAGCAAGTGTAGCATAAGGTATGACTAGGACCGGCAAAATCTATACTCCAGAGCACTTAGTTGAATCAAGTAAGCAGGCCTCTGGACGACCAATTGAAACTGGGCCCGATGATCTCTGCCGGAAGATACAAGCAAAAGAATACTCAGTTGTTGATCAACTAAATAAAACACCAGCGCAGATCTCCATCTTAGCTCTGCTGCAAAGCTCCGAGAACATAAGAATGCCCTGATGAAGATACTAAGCGAGGCGTATGTACCCAGTAACATAACTGGAGGAGAGATGGCGAACATGATTGGGCAGATATTGGAGATTCATAAGATCACTTTCCACAAGGATGAGTTGCCCCCGGAAGGGTTAAGCCACAACAAAGCGTTGCACATCACTATGCAATGTGAAGACTATTTCATCACCAGGACTTTGATTGACGGAGGGTCCAGCCTCAATATTTGATCATTGGTGACTCTCAGAATATTAGGGAAAAGTCTGTATGAGATCAAAGGTGGGGCTATCAACGTCAAAGCTTTCGATGGTTCCTAAAGGTCCACTATTGGGGAGATCAGTTTATGTCTGCAAATGGGACCAACTTGGTTCGATGTCGATTTTCAATTGATAGACATCCCAGCATCTTAGAACTTGCTACTGGGATGACCTTGGATCCATGCCACTGGAGCTGTAGCATCAACCCTGCACAAGGTAGTGAAGTTCGAGTGGAATCACCAAGAGGTGATTATTCATAGCGACGGTAGTAACCCCATATACAGCCGCCAGACCATCCCAGCAATTGGAGGAATAAGGAAGCTAGGCGGAGAAACCTACCATCACATTAAGCAAGTCAACGCCGTGGACAAGGATAAATGGTGGGATAACTAAATCGAAAGTATACTGAATTGGAGCGGGTATGAACCTGGCAAAGGGCTCGGCAAGAACCTCCAGGGAATTACTAAGCCTGTCAAACTGAAGAAGCATGGCACCACCTTTGGGTTAGGGTATGGGTATACTTGGTAAGAATTCAGGATTTGGTCGCCACCTTGGCACGACCCCTACTATCCGCTGGAGCACCCAAAACCCCGCCTGGAGCAGACTTTCCAGCCGGCAGACATCATACATGTGTCAGAAGAAGAAGAAACAATGGCGGAAATGAAGAATCTATTCTTGGAAGAGGACAATATGGACTGTCATGTCATCATTGAGGAGGAAGTGGAGGAAGGCCCTTCCATACAGGCTGTGAGCCGAGGAGCGTGCCTCGACAATTGGTCTGTCAGAACCACTAAAGCCCGGAAAGCTTCGGGGTATCAAGGCTTAACAAATCACTATGCATTATGTTTTACTTTTTCACTAGTCGATTTCATTTCCGTATTGTCTCTAAATTTTGAAAAGAGAACCGATGTTCAAAACTATTTTGGAATTTATCAAAGTATTTCAGTTTCTTATAAATCTCGCTTTTATTATTTTCTATATGATTTACTTTATTTGTATAGCATTACTATTACTTATCTTGATGAATCGATGAATGTGACACGCAACAAGATAATGCAACAACTGGATATAGACTCAGAAGAGGATGTAATACCAGAAGAGGTCATTAAAGAGGCTGAGGTCTTTGAGAATAGGCCTAAGACTAACTTAGACATAATCGAGGTTGTCAACTTAGGGGATACAAAGAATGTCAAGGAAACGCGCATCAGTGTACACCTGTCACCATCAGAAAAGGAAGAGTACACGGAGTTCTTAAGAGAATATGAGGACATATTTTCCTGGTCATATGATGATATGACCGGTCTCAGTACATCTATTGTAGCTCACAAACTATCGACAGATCCGACATGTCCGCCGTTAAAGTAGAAGCTCAGAAAGTTAAAGCCAGACATGAGTTTGAAAATCAAGGAGGAAGTTACCAAACAAGTCAAAGCCAAGGTCCTCAGAGTAGCGGAGTATCCAACTTGGTTGGCCAATATTGTGCCAATGCAAAATAAGGACGGGAAGGTCAGAGTCTGTGTCGACTACCGAGACCTCAACCGGGCCAGTACGAAAGACAACATTCCCTTACCAAATATACACATCTTGATTGTCAATTGTGCCAAGCACGAGTTGCAATCGTTCGTCAATTGTTTTGCTGGGTACATCAGATATGGATGGATGAAGAAGACGCGGAGAAAATGGCTTTCATTACGCCGTGGGGGATGTATTGTTACAAGAGGATGTCATTTGGATTGAAGAATGCTGGGGCCACCTACATGAGGCCCATGACTACTATCTTTAATGACATGATACACAAAGAGATCGAGGTGTACATAGATGATATCATCATCAAATCTAAGAAAGCCACTGACCACATGAAAGACCTGAGGAAGTTCTTCAATAGACTGAGAAGGTACAACTTGAAATTGAATCCCGCCAAATGTGCATTTGGGGTTCCCACCAGAAAACTTCTTGGGTTCATCGTAAGTCGACGAGGAATAAAACTGAATCCTTCAAAGGATAAGGCCATTCAAGAATTGCCACCGCCAAAGAACAAGAAAGAGGTTATGAGTTTCTTGGGGAGACTCAACTACATCAGCTGATTCATAGCTCAGTCCATTGTCATTTGTGAGCCAATCTTTAAGATGTTGAAGAAGGAAGCCGCAACTAAATAGACTAATGATTGTCAGAAAGACTTCAGCAGAATCAAGGAATACTTGTCAACGCCGCTAGTTATGGTTCCGCCTAAACCAGGTAGACTACTATTGCTCTACCTTGCAGTACTGGATGGGCATTCGGTTGTGTTTTGGGACAACATGATGAAACATGGAGAAAGGAGCAAGCCATCTACTATCTCAGCAAGAAGTTCACCCCGTACGAGGCCCGGTACTCCCTGCTAGAATGCACCTGTTGTGCTCTGACTTGGGTAGCTCAGAAGTTGAGGCATTATTTCTGTGCCTATACCACTTATCTCATACCAAGGATGGATCCGCTAAGGTACATCTTTCAGAAGCCCATGCCCATGGGCAAGCTAGCCAAATGGCAAATCCTGCTGAGTGAATTTGATATTGTCTAAGTGACCAGGAAGGCGATCAAAGGACAAGCACTAGCCGATCATCTTGCCGAAAATCCCGTGGGTGGAGAATACGAGCCTCTAAAGATGTATTTCCATGATGAGGAGGTCTCTTTCATAGAAGAGGACATTTCAGAATCCTATGATGGCTGGAGAATGTTTTTCGACGGAGCAGCAAATTTTAAAAGAGTTGGCATAGGAGCAGTTCTAGTGTCAGAAATGGGTCGGCATTATCCGGTGTCCGCCAAGCTCAGGTTCCCATACACCAACAACATGGCTGAGTACGAGGCCTGTATCTTAGGGATTAATTTGGCCACTGATATGAACGTTCAAGAGTTACTAGTGATCGGGGATTCAGACTTGCTCATGCATCAGGTTTGAGAAGAATGGGCAACCAAAAACTTCAAGATACTCCCGTATTTGCATCATGCATAAGAGTTGAGGAAAAGGTTCACAATGACAAAATCCCGGCATGTCCCCAGAGTCTAGAATGAATTCGTCGATGCATTGGCCACTCTATCATCCATGACTCAACATCCAGATAAGAACTTCATTGAACCTGTCCTGGTAAAAAATCATGGTCAACCAGCTTACTGTGCCCATTTCGAGGAAGAAGAAGATAGAAAACCATGGTTTCATGACACTAAGAAATATCTGGCAACAGGAGAATATCCAGAACTTGCAAACATTACTCAGAATCACACACTGCGGAGGTTATCCAATCAATTCTTTCACAACAGAGGAATCATGTATAAGAGGACTCCCGATTTGGGATTACTAAGGTGTGTCGAAGCAAAGGAAGCATCCAGATTGTTGGAGGAGGTTCATGCAGGGACCTGTGGCCCGCACATGAATGGTTTTTTCTTAGCCAAGAAAATACTCCGAGCTGGTTATTTCTGGATGACTATGGAGATGGAATGCATCCAGTATGTCCGAAGATGCCATCGCTGCCAGATTCATGCAGACATGATAAAGGTGCCTCCTAACGATCTCAATGCAGCAAGCTCGCCATGGCCATTTGCAGTATAGGGAATGGATATCATCGGACTTATCGAGCCTGCCGCATCAAACGGGCATAGTTTCATTCTAGTGGCAATTGATTATTTCACCAAATGGGTAGAAGCAGCATCATAAGGTAGTGACCAAGAAGGTTGTGGCAGACTTTGTCCGCGACCGTATCATTTGCCGGTTCGGTATCCCGGAGTCAATCATTACTGATAATGGGTCCAACCTCAATAGTGACCTGATGAAAGCAATGTGTGAGACATTCAAGATTAAGCACAAGAGTTCTATAGCCTACAGACCTCAGATGATTGGAGCTATAGAAGCGGCCAATAAGAACATCAAGAAGATACTGAAAAAAAAGATAGAGAAACACAAGCAGTGGCACGAAAAGCTATCCTTTACTTTATTGGGATAGCGTACCACAGTCCGTACATCAACCGAAGCGACTCCCTATATGTTATTTTATGGTACCAAGGCAGTCATTCCCGCCGAGGTAGAGATTCCCTCCCTGAGGATTGTACAGGAAGCGGAACTTGAAGATGCAGAATGGGTAAAGAGACGCTATGAGCAGTTAGCCCTTATACATGGAAAAAGAATGAATGTAGTTTTCCATGGTCAATTGTATCAGAACAGAATGTCCAGAGCCTTCAACAAAAGAGTCAAACCGAGACGATTTACACCAGGACAACTGGTATTGAAGAAAATCTTTCCACATTAAGATGAAGCCAAAGGAAAATTCTCTCCCAACTGGGAAGGCCCATAAATGGTTCACCGAGTTCTAACTGGATGAGCCCTCATACTCGCTAAAATGGATGGAGAAGTCTGGCCAAAACCAATCAATTCAGATGAAGTCAAGCGATACTATGTGTAATCAATTATGATCTTATTATGTAATTTGAACTACGCATGACCTGATTCCCATTTAAGAGGGGATATGTAGGCAACCCTATAGGTTCGATCACAATTCAATAAAAAATTCATTTCCTCCCAATAATGGAAACTGGGGCAGAATTTTGATGAGGACCCTCAAAATTCCGAAGTCCACTTTCAGCCATTCATCGCACTCAGCCGTCAGAAACCCCAATCCAACAAACTGGGGCAGAATTTTGAAGAGGATCCTCAAAATTCTAGAGCAAAAGAGGTCGCAATGTCTTGAACAGCGTCGTAGTCATTGGTTCATCTAAAAGAAAATTGTTTTTATTTAATTAATTATGTATTTACATCATATTTTAAAACCATACATGGTTACTATCAAATTGCTTTGTTTGGCGATGCTACCCCAATGAAAACAATAACCGAGTAGGACGAGCGGAGTCCATGGGAAGACGAACTAACCTTCTCCCCTTGACAAAATTCACGATCTTTCTTTGAATGCAGGCACCCCAAAACATAGAACCATCAGATCTGGTTCATACTCATATTTTGCAGGAATACAACTCTCAGAATCATCACTCACATACAAGTGCTATCCGCACATGACCTCCCCAGCGGCCACAATAATACAACCAACTATTAGCTATCGTCTATCAGCTAAGAGATTTTGTTACTCTCCACCTTTATTTCTTGCATTGCATAAGGCTACCTTTCTACCTTCCGAGACTAAGCATTGTCTCCATCGTGCATTTTCTTGCATTGCATAAAGCAACATTTCTGCCTTCTGAGACTAAGCATTGTCTCCATCCTGCATTTTCTTGCATTGCATAAGGCTGCCTTTCTACTTCCGAGACTAAGCATTGTCTCGATCCTGCATTTTCTTACATTGCATAAGGCTACCTTTGTGCCTTTCGAGACTAAGCATTGTCTACATCCTGCATTTTCTTGAATTGCATAAGGCTACCTTTCTGCTTTCCTAGGTTAAGCTCTACCTCCATCCTGCATTTCCTTGCATTGCATAAGGCTACCTTTCTGCCTTCCGAGGTTAAGCTCTACCTCCATCCTGCATTTCCTTGCATTGCATAAGGCTACCTTTCTGCCTTCCGAGGTTAAGCTCTACCTCCATCCTGCATTTTTTCTTGCATTGCATAAGGCTACCTTTTTGCCTTCCGAGACTAAACATTGTCTGCACCTGCATGGCTGAAAGATCGCCAACTTTATTTAAATCTTTGCATGGCTGAAATATCGCCAACTTTATTTAAATCTTTGCATGGCTGAAATATCGCCAATTTTATTTAAATCTTTGCATGGCTGAAATATCGCCGATTTTATTCTCTATGTCGGCTGAAATATTGCCAATTTTATTTAAATCCCTTGCATGGCTGAAATATCGCCAACTCTATTTAAACTCTATGTCAGCTGAAATATCGCCAACTCTGTTTAAACTCTAGGTTGGCTGAAATATCGCCAATTTTATTTAAATCCCTTGCATGGCTGAAATATCGCCAACTCTATTTAAACTCTATGTCGGCTGAAATATCGCCAACTCTGTTTAAACTCTACGTCGGCTAAAACATCGCCAATTTTATTTAAATCCTACACGGCTGAAATATCGCCAACTTTATTTAAATTCTGCATGGCTGAAACATCGCCACTTTATCTCTCCTGCATGATTGAAAGATTGCCAACTCTATTTTAAATCACCATATCGACTGAAATATCGCCAACTTCATTTAAATCCCGCGCCGGCTGAAAGATCGCCATTTATATTTATGCTTTACATCGGCTAAAACATCGCCAAATTGTGCATTTTATGGGCTGAAAGATCGCCAAATTATCCGAAGGCGACATTGTTCGGAGGCACCATTTCCATAGCCCGAGAATGCCATGCCATGGCCTGAGGACC
Source organism: Nicotiana glauca (assembly GCA_026770625.1). Classification (NCBI taxonomy): domain Eukaryota; kingdom Viridiplantae; phylum Streptophyta; class Magnoliopsida; order Solanales; family Solanaceae; genus Nicotiana; species Nicotiana glauca. The sequence continues at coordinate 58,298 of MU722534.1, forward strand.
CTACTTTTATCTTTTGCATATCATTATTCAAAGGCATCATGGTTCGGAGGCATCATCTTCATAGCCTGAAAACATCATTTTATAGCCTGCGAATCCTTTATTTTATGCTTCATGGTCCGGGGCGTCAAGGTCCGAGGACTTCATCCTATCCGTCCGAGGACAGCATTCATGGTCCAATTGGAACTTGCATCACGTTTAAATTTATGCACGATATATGCTTGTATTGCTTATTTACAGACACACCGACTAGCAACGGCCCTCACAACAAGAGCGATCCCGCTCCGGTTCCCGCAGCCCATCGGTCCCTGACTACTCTTTCCAACCCGAATGTTGCGTCCGTCTTTCGAAACCTCCATCGGCATGTTCCGTCGATGAACTCTCCGAACTACATACGACCTGATTCCTGTAAGACCAGGGAAATGTATGCAGCTAAGGAGCCAGAGCTCGGTCAAAACCTTTTCATACCATTTCTTTCGGTTAAAATTGGTCATCATATCTTTACCCTACAACTCTTTCATTCTTCTCAGGTAAAGAGGGGCAATTGTTGATACCCAACTTTTCCCTTCATATTTTTTATACTCAGAATATTCTTAAAGTAGCATGTACATACATATATAAGCAGGCCCAATAATTTTGGTATTTTTCCTAGTTTTTAAAGCCTTTCAAATTATTTTATTATTTTTAGCAGTTTAAAATCCAATAATTATTCCCAAAACTATCATTTTGGTGAGTAATTTATTTCCATCCTCATATTTATACCACAATATAATTAAGGCGATTCTTGCATATTTTTTACAAACTTATTCGATATCTTTAAGCTAAGTTGCATAAAATTGCAATTATAGCCTGTATTACGATTAATAGCGTTTTACAATTATAAAATTATTCCCAATATTTTTAGATTAACGTTTATACATTATTAATTAGTGCAATGCTTTTAATTTGTTTTTAAAATTATTTTAATTATTTTTATTAAATTAAAAAGGGGAAAATTGGCTATTTAATATATAGCCCATTACCATTTCAATTACAGCCCTAAATTAACCCCCAATTAAACCCAATCTCAAACCCAATTATCCTGACCCAATCCCCGTGCATACCGACCCAAACCCGTTTCCCATCCTACCCTCTATAATCTCAACTGTTGATCTCCCAAATCAACAGTTCCCGTTTCCCTTTCCTTTTTTAATTCCCCAATCATCCCTAACCCTAGTCATTTCCCATCTATAGCCGCCCTTGAATCCCCCCCCATCTCCTAATTCTCTCTCCACCTCTCTCAGAAACCCTAGCCGCCACCTTCAATCACCACCTAAAATTGACCAAATCCATGGCTTCTAATGATATCGATGGCCTGTATCTATCTCATGGGACTCCTACACGCCTAATTACCATGGTTTAAGGTCAAAACTTGAAGAGGCTTGTCTCAGATCTTCACCGATTCGAGGTTTCCTGCCATCTCCGGCCACGCGCCGGCGTATCCTAGTCTCCTGAGTCTGATGCCAACTTCATCCGACTTAGATCGGATCTTTTAAAGCCTTTCTCGTCTTATGGTCCTCTTGAAACCCTATCTATTCGAGGTTTTTCTCCGATTATTTTTGGATCTGTTAACTCTAAACGATTTCCTTTAATTTTCTTTTGAAAATTGCTTCCAAAACCCTTCTTTATCGTTTTAGGGTTTCTGGAAAGTATTTAAATATTTTTACGATCTTCTCTTCCTTATTATTTGTATTGTTTCTCTTACTATATTCTTATACTTGTTCTATTATGTTCTTCTGTGTTCCTATACTAAGTTTCATGCTCCTTGATTGAATGCTTTTGCTGTGTTTTCTATATTCCGTCCTGGCATATTCTCCTACTATATTTTCTACGCTATGGTTATCGCCTGCTTTTGTTTTCACCATGTTTTACTATTTTTGTCCTCTATAAGCATGTACTTCTTCTATTGTTTCCTATACTATCAGTTGTTCTCTCACTACGCCTCGAAACTAGTTGATTCACTATGTTTGCTTTTGATCTTTCTACTTGTTTGCATGCTTTTTCATGAGCTTTTGAAAAAATCCACTAAGCCTCATGTTGACTACTTGCCTCTCCATCTCTATGTTCGATTCAAGGGAGAAACCCTAGAATTTGGGATTCCGCTGAGGATTCAATTATGTAGGTTAGAGTTTTATTATTTTAAATCCCTAACTCTCTGCTAAACTCTCATGCATTAGATTCTTCCCACTGATTTTACAAGGTCATGCTTCGTGTTTAAGCATGTCTGTGTGCCTTTATATGTGTATTGAATCCTTCTTTTAAAAATATTTCGACTAGTGATTGAATCAGAATCCTTTCTCTTTGGGGTTTTAATTGATTGTTACTGATTTTCCTTGTGTAAAACCTTTTTCTTCACCTTTTCTGACTGGGTTCATTCATACCAAATATTTTGGACTTGGGATTTCTTGGCTGTTAATTGATTCTCTTTCCTTAATTATAAAACCGTGCATTTTCAGAAACCTTGTCCTTAAATAACCCTTATGTATTTGCCCTCAATTGCATGCTTTGCATAAAGAGTTTGATTAATTTCTTTCCTTAGTTGGATTATACCTGTTTGATTTTGAATCCCTTAATTAAGGGAGTTTTATGTGATTGATTGAAAATCAGACTTCAATCATTTTCTTACCTTACTTCTCATAACTTTCACACTATAAATATCCTAAGTCTTTACAAAATAATGGAGTCTTCGGATTTACACACACAACTGAATACACTTCGGACTTCACTTATAATTCTCGCAATCCTTGTCTGAACTCTCTTGTCTGCACTTTGGATTTTACAAAGACTGCTGCTTTCTTTTGCTTGTCTCTTTTAAAACAGGTATGTCCCAATTTTGATTCTGGCATCACCCCCAATGTGCTTATTTACAAGCTTTTATATCCATGTCTATTTTACTATTTTTACAAAGTTCAAACTTGTGAAGTAGCATGTTTATATCTGTGGCAGCAATGAATCCCCCATCCCCTACCCCCCTTTATGTGCTTGGGCTATAGTTTTAAGACATGATAATGTACAAGTTATTGTCCATGGATTAAAATTGGATCCTTTGGATACTAGCCTCTTTCAGTTTCCCCATACCCCATTCCCTTATGTGTACTAAGTTAAGGTGTAGTTGGGCAATATCCAAATTACTTGTCCAAGGATGAACCTGACCTTCAATAGGTCCTAACTCTCTAATTTTACGTTGAGAGGCTGGTCAGGGGTGTGCCAGCATCCCGATTGCTGGACATGGCCACCGGTCTGCCCTAGACTTTCCTAATTCCCATCTATTGCACTTACACTTACTCCTAGCCTCTAAGTTCTGGACCCCTCCTATGAGCCTTGCCTTGGGACCTTGAGTTCCCTCTGAACTTGGACATTTGAGGGCTGACCCTTCCACACTGCACTACAAGTTGATTCTGCAATGATATTAGGGGTGTAAGCATTGCCTGGGGTTCTTGAAGCTCCTTAAAACTTTGATACATCCCAAATAAGAGAAACGCTTTAAAATCTGATCCTGGAAGTTGATTTATCTCATATTATTACACTATGAGTATGGATTAGGCTGATTAGATGTAGATGTAATCATTGATGTAATTTTACTTTCTGTCCAATTCATTTGGTCTGTTATAATTTTGTAATTACTATTGGGGTATTAGTAAAAAGGAAGGGTTAATCATGTATGCAAAAAGGGGTAGATACCATGAATATACGGAAATACTGTCTCTGAAATTCTGCATCTTCACATAGTTAACTACTGAAATTCTACACCTCATATAGATATCATGTTCGTAGGCCTTTTCCGCAATTTCATATAGATATCATGACTATAGGGAAATACTATCTCTAAAATTTCGCATCTTCACATAGTTAACTACTAAAATTCTGCACCTCATATAGATATCATGTTCGTAGGCTTCTTTTGCAATTTCATATGGATACCCTATTCATAGGATTTTCTGCATTTTCATATAGATACCATGTCTTTGAAAGTCTGCATATCATATAGATAATATGCCTATAGGACTTCTGCATTTTTGTATATGCATCAGTCATTAGGCAAACATGTTATAGGATTTAAATAATCAACCGCATATAGATGACCTGTCTATAGGATTTTTGCATGAACTATAATAGTGTTTAAAAACTAGTAACGCCTAGAAAGAATGCCTATAGGAGCTATCAACTCAAACCTGAATCGTCTACTCGCTCCTAAGTCTAAAATCAGTAGCAATTTTGTTTAACACTCGCAGAACTTATAATCTTATAATTAACCGTTCTTTTCTGCAATCAGTTTACTCCTTTACCTCTGAACAAATAGATATCATGCCTATAGGTCCCGTTTAACACCTAGGCAAATGATTAATCAATTAATCAATTGTGTCAGTCTTTGACAACTAGATCTAAGTAGGGCTAATTTGGACTCCCTATCTGGGAAATATGTGGTAAATCGACCTATCCTACGCCTTAATTTAATTCGGACTAAACCAATATGTGTAAGGCATGCTAAATTATATGCTTTTCTTTTATTTAAGGAGGCTTATTTGAGCCACATCTGCTTATTTGCTCTCCCAAATCTGCTGTATATGTTTTGAATGTCGCCTTAGAATTTTATCTTTGAAACTCTCAAATCCCCACAACTTCCATCCTTTTAGGATTAGTAGTGCTATATGCCTCCGGGACTGATAGGATTGGGACGGGTAATAGCATGCAATAAGTAACGATACCATTCTACGCTTAATACCTTAATAGGGTGGGAAGGGTAGACATGGAGATGATGATCATGCGATAACACCATGCGTAGGATTGGCTACCGGTGTAGTGTGGATGATCCATGTATTTTACAAACCTAGGACCCCCCCCCCCTTCCTTTACTTGTTTATTTTATTCAGAATTTCAAAATTGTTTTTTTTCTCAAATTCCAGCTTCTTTAACTTCTTTTCATTTCAATTACTTGGAACTATTATATGAAACCACCTCGTATTTGCAATTCTTGCTTGTTACTCATTATTTGCAGTGAAAGTCACAATTGTAACATGGCCGGGAACCACACTAGTGGATCTTGAGGGGTGTCTAACACCTTCCCCTCGAGATAATTTCTAGCCCTTACCCGAACTCTAGTTTTCCAACTCAAAAACCCTTAGTGTAATTCACTTAATCATTAGGTGGCGACTCTTCCATTCCCAAAATGCAAATCCCAAACGGGAATAGATTTGTCCTCCCAAATGTCGCAAACCCGATTTTGCCTTTAGAAAAAAGGGGCGTCGACATCCATATGGGAGACCCCTAACTTAAACCCAAAATCCTACATATCCCACTTTGCACAAGGTGGACTATATCAAGATAGTACCATGGAAATAACACATGTAATTCATACTAGCAAATAGTTCGTACAACCTGCAAGCATTAAGAGTTATAATATTCTTAAACCCTTTAAGGTTTCTTAACAGCTATATGTAGAAATCCAATAACATGCGGAAATAATTCATTACTACCATGATGATTTGATTATTACTTGCAATACTTCAGATATCATTCGCTATTCCGCTAGCTACTTACTCGATCACTCATCCTCGAAAGAGGCAAACTTGAGTTCTCATATAACATTGTATCTACAATTACACCCAATATCCTCATGGTAAGTGTAATGGTTGAACTATGCATACAAGTTAAATTATAACTTTTAGTTGTCCTCCCTTTCTACTCAAATCTTTCCATTACAAATAAACTGCTTTCCTATACATGCACTGCATTGTCGAATCACTCATGGCTATTAGCGATATGCTAAAGTAGCAGCATCGATTGGCACTTCATGAAATAGTAAAAGGTCAAATTGTATTCCAATAAAATTTAATGTAACTTCTTTGGGATCTCACATAATGAAGAAGCATTGATTCATTCTTTTATTATCTCACTGGTCGAAATCACACGTGGTATGAAACACATGTTACGGTATTCTCACCTTATATTGGTGCGCGTGTCTTATTCTTTTAATCATTCAACACCATACAGATCATGATCTAGACACCTCCAAATATCTGACCCAAATTTCTCACTTCAATAATCCTCAAACCATCTTCATAGAGAAACTCACATTTGGCTTACAAAAGAATTCATAATCGAATAGTGAAATTCATAAGTCTGACCAGTTGTCAGGATTGACCTTTACAAGTAAATCACTATTCAAGGTTCTGTAAGGTCTCATATCTTAATGATTCTCAATGTAAGAGGCGATTACTCGTGTGAGAGAGTTAATATCGAAAATTATTATAATAATCAAGTCATTTTATAATATATAAAAAGGGTCATATCCTTCACAAACCTAGAGCATAACATGATTCGTAAATAGGTCTCCAAGTATCGCCTTTGTAAAAGGATCAGCTATCATGCTTCACGTAGGAATGTACTATAAATTTATCTCTCCACTTGCTACTATGTCTCTCACAAAGTTATACTTGATGTCAATATGTTTGGTCTTGTTGTGATACTTAGGATATTTTGTGTATGCAATAGTCGCTTGACTATCACAATAGTCCCAAAGAATCTCTTCCACCAAACATCTTCTTGTACTACATATGCACAAGCCACAAACTCAGCTTCCATCATTGAAAGGGTTGTATAGGTTTTTTTCTTACTTTTCCAAGATATAGCACCACCATTAAATAAGAAGGCATAAACGAATATTGATTTTCTATCATTCCGGTCACCAACCCAATCAGCAGATGTATATCCTCTCAAGTATGAATCATTTCCACTATAACATAATGAATAATCTGTAGTTCCCTTAAGGTATATAAAAATTCTCTTCACAGCTTTCCAATATTATCTTCCAGGATTCGATTGATACCTGCTAACCAAACCTATGGCATAACAAATGTCTGGGCGAGTACATATCATAGCATACATCAAGCATCGACATCACTTGAATATGGAACCCGAGACGTGTCTTCCTTTGCATTTTCAATCTTGGGAGACATTTCAAGGCTTGAAGTTTCACCTCTCACTACATGAGTAACCATGGCTTTGCAACTATTCATGCAAAAATGCTCCAAAATTTTCTTTATATAAGTTTCTTGAGATAGACTCAATAACTTTTTGGAACGGTCTCTTTAGATCTTAACTCCAAGGAAATATCCCGCCTCGCCCATACTTTTTATGTGAAATGACTTTGAAAGCCATGACTTGATAGTTTTAAAATACTCTAAATTATTTCCGGCCAATAAAATATCATTTACATAAAGAGAAAGAATTACAAATATCCACTAGACTTCTTCACATAAATGCAATGGTCTTCACTGATTATGGTGAAATCATACGAGATCGCCTCCTTGTGAGATCTCAAATACCATTGCCTTGAAGATTGTTTAAGACCATTAATCTATCTTTTCAACGTACAAACCTTCTTTGTCCTTTAATGATGAAGCCTATTCCATGTAGATTTATTTGTTTAGTTCTCCATTGAGAAAAGCTGTCTTCGCATCCATTTGATGTAATTCCAAATCCAAACGTGCAACAATAGCCAAAAGTAAGCAAATTGAGGTAAATTTCACAACTGGTGAAAATATTTCCTCATAATATATTCTAGCTTCTTGAGTAAAGCCTTTTGCCACCAATCGTGCCTTGTATATTTTTATTGACCCATCCGTTTTGCGTTTAACTTTGAGAATCCATTTGTTCCCAATGGCTCTACGCCCAGGAGGAAGGTCAACTAGATCCCATATTTTGTGGTTTTCATGGATTCTAATTTTTCTTTTATTGCTTTCATTCACTCATATTTTTCAGGGATTTATAAAGCCTTAGTCACAAAATTTGGCTCATCAATTTATGTGGGATATACCAAGAAAATATAATCTTCAATCTCATAAGTATATTTTGGAATATTTTTCCTGGTGCTCTTTCATAGTTGAAATTCAGATTCATAAGAATGATTTTGTGGTTGAGAACACCCACTCCTACTCAGATCAAGAACAAGATCTTGATCGATTTGATTATCAATTGTGTCAGAAGACACTTGCTGACTATTTGGGTTCAACATTTCATAAAGAGGCACTCCATTCTTTATCTCTCCCTTATTTGGATTAGTTTCTAGAAACATAACATCACGTGATTCAATTTCAGTAACACTTCCATTCTCTAATTCACCAACGAGCACATACCCTTTGGAGTGTTGTGAATATCTTATAATGATACATTTTTTACCTTTTGGACCTAATTTACAAAACTTACTAAAAGAATCTTTTACATATGCAGCACAACCCCAAGGTCGTAAATATTTTAAGTTTAGTTTATGACCCGTCCATAGCTCATAAGGAGTGGAACAAACTGATTTAGATGGCGCTTTGTTCATGTAGGCTGCAGTCAATAATGCATCTCCCCAAAATGAGATAGGTAAATTTTTTTGCGCCATCATGGGCCTTATCATGTCCAATAGTGTTCTATTCCTCCTTTCTGCTACACCATTTTGTTGAGGTATGTAAGTAATAATTAACTTTCTTGTGATGCCCTTTTGATTACACAATTCTTCAAATTCTTTTGACAGATATTCACGCTCTCTATCAATTTTTAAGGTCTTAATCCTTTTGTCTAATTGATTCTCAACTTCATTCAAATATTTCTTAAAGCATTCAAGTGCTTCAGATTTATGAGAAATTAAATAGACATAACCAAAGTGCGTGGAATCCTCAATGGAAGCAATGAAATTTAAAGCACCAGATCTAGCCCTTACATTAATTAGACTATACATATCTGAATGGATTAATTGTAATGGAAAATCAGCTCTCTTAGCCTTTCCAAATGGTTTACGTGTAATATTTCTAGCAAGACAATTTTCACAAGTTAGCATTTCAATTTTAGATAAAGAACCCAAATGTCCTTTCTTATCCAAACTATTCATTATCCTTCCCTATGTCACCTAATCTTGCATGCCATGTAATAACATCAATATCATTATTACTAGAATAATATGCCAGAACACAACGGTCAACATAATAGCTATACATAGAATGATTATAATCTAATACAATAAAACAATTTGTCCAAAACTAGAAACAATATTGTCTAGAGTAATTCTAGGACCATTGCAACTAAAGTTAAAATTGAAATCTAAATCTTGAAAAATAGACACAGGCACTAAGTTTTGTCGAATCTCTGGAATATATAGGACGTCATGCAACATCAAAGATCAGCCACCACACATGTCCATTCTGCAAGTGCCATCCCTTTGACTTCAAGCTTTGCATTATTTCTCACATATACATGCCCTGATCCAAGTGAAACTCGGCGAGACTCTATAAACACTTCTCTATCACAGCTCACATGGCCGGTGACCCGTGAGTCTACAATCCACATAGGATAAGATTCAATTAGTAAAATAGTACTAGAAATATATATGGCACTTAGAGATGCATTTTGAAATGCTACTTTTTCGGCTTAGTTCACCCACGAGCAAAATGCCCTAGAACTTTTTTACGCCCCAAAATCTGAGGAGCGCGACCGGCGCACAACCGAGTAAACCCTACCGAGCAAGCCTGTTAGATCTTATTCTAACCAAACTAACTCATGAATAAATTGGAGATGGACTTCATTAATCAAATTCTATAAACATATCATTAACTATTTCCATTTCATTTTCATTAGCAACTTCATTCGCCATATTAAAGGTATTACAAGTTTTATACATCATTGCCAAACATCAATATTTCTATTTTAAATTCCCATGCCCGACACTACCCACAACCTGTCTACGGAGCCTCTAACTACAACTAAAGAATAATATGGAAATGCCGGCAACAAGGCTCTGGTTATACCTTACACAAATACCAAAATAAGACTCTGGGAAGAAAAGCGGCATGAGCCACGCAGGGCTTCGAGAGGAAAGGAGCTCACCAATATAGCTGACGGAAAGTGGAGGAGGTGCTACTGTCGATGGACTGGAGTACTTGCTGTAGGTCCACCTACAATCATAACACAAATGTAGCGCCCCCGGCAAAAGGGACGTCTGTACATTTGAATTGTACTGGCATGTATGAGCAAACTTCACCCCAAGTAAAATCAAATAACACACAAGTAACAAATATCAGTAGAATCAACGATCAAATGTACGTGAAAGAAACAATCAAAGCCAAACAAGTTTTACAATCTCTCCTTTTTCCCTTCAACATTATCACATCAATGATTTCACAATTTTCTCATATTTTCATTTCAATAGTGATTTCGATCACTTTTCACCCTTATTACCTCGGCCACCCTTATCACCCCAACCCATAATTTATCAATTTGTGTTATGGCGCGCAACCCGATCCCACCGGACAATCACATTCCACTAACATCATAACAACAACAACAATTCAAAAAGAACAACAACAATTCTCAAGGAACAACAACAATAATTCCAAAGGGCAACCACAACAATTTACAAGAACTTACATAGCCATCTATACCATTTCCATTGTATTCAACAACTCATATGCATATTATGTTACAACAAGAATTTTCTATAACAAACCATATATGTTACTACCTCAGCTGTTCCGATTGCATCAATTGTTGTTTCCTTCCATCATTTGTTTCACAATTCTTAACACATAGACCATTTACAATCACACACTTGGTGTATTGCCAATTACTTACACCATTATATCGAAAGACACAACCGGAAACACTCAACTATACCGATCACAAGAATTGCATAGACAATTCACGTAGAAATCACTTACCAACCACTCAAACACCAAACAAGGCGATTTTAATTTAAGCTTTTCTTAAGTTACTACAACGTTCCAAAAATTCTAGCAATTCCAATCTAGTTTGAGACATAACAAAATTGAATACAAATTAGAAAGGTATTCATGGTTTCAGCTCATTTGAGCATTTTATCAAATACTAGTTGAGCATCTTAATTTCAAATCTCTTTTTCAAGGTTTTCCTTCATTCCCCAACCAAATGTTTACTTATTTATGTTAAGCAATCTTCCCATAAAACTAAGTTGTACATGCACGTATATACAATATTAATACACCCAAGAATCATACCTCAATAACCCATCTAATACTCCAAACTCAAAATTAAAACCTAGGGTATAGAATCTTACCTCGTAGATGAAGAACTTGTGATTGGGTTCTTTGATTCTTGAAGATTGATGCAAGATTTGGATGATTTAAATGTTGGGTTCCTCCTTCTCTCTCTAAAATGCTCTCACCTCTCTCTAAAATCAGTAAGAAATGACCCCAAAATAAACCCTAAGGCCTATATATTAAAATGGGGTCGGGTTATAAAAATAGGGAAATTAACCCTCCGAAATAAACTATGCGATCGCAGAATCCATCGCATAACGGGTATGCGGGCTGCAGATGCATCGTAGAACTCGTTGGCCAGAACTGGGCTGTGCTGCCTCATTTTGCGATCGCATAATGGTTTTGCGGTTCGCAGAGCTATTTCTGCGATCGCAGATTTCACCGCAGAATTGCATTTTTCCAGCTTTTGGTAATTTAATCATAACTTTGTGTAGGAATGTCCAAATGACGAACGGTTTGAAGCGTTGGAAACTAAAATTGAAGACCATTCATTTGATAGGTTATCCATCACCTAAAACCTTATAAATATTTAGATATGCTCGTTCAAAGTATGGACTAGTGCAAGCTCATTGGGAATTTTAGCCTATTATGAACTTTTCCAATTTTTCTTAGACTTAGGCCTTTCCTTGGACCCCAAATTACTTACCATAAGACTTATACA
>MU722534.1:70860-90669 GCA_026770625.1 Nicotiana glauca
CCCCCCCCCCAGGATCATTCGTCCTCGAATGAGGAGTAGAGTCCGACTTGAACACTTAATATAAGAAATCTCTTTTCTTACCTACCTCAAGACCTCAAATTTTGACTAACTCCTAATTTTTTTAGAAATTTCGGCAAAGACTCCTTTGTAACTAGGCCTATCCACCTGCTAGAGAATCACCAAAATCATCTTAACAACACATCCAGAACTAGACAGAGCACCACAATGTATATATCAACAATACTAATCTAAATATTACAAGCACTACATTATCCTAAGGATACCAGAACATGGACTGCACAGTTTTAGATCAAAACACCTATATAGTACCTTTCAAATCAAAACTAATTGATATTCAGTCAAGAAAAAATAGTTTCCTTCCACGACACTTTCATCCTTCCAGATGACCTCCTCGACTTACAAGCTCTATCATGACACATTCTCGGAAATAATATCAACTCCCAAACATACATAACAAGGATGACCGATAGACACCTCGCATCAGTTAACTATCCATTGACTTTACGTTTAGTAATTTCCACTGTACAATTTACATTCCACCGAATATTTCAATTCATGGTAACAACAACATCCCACAATTCCATCACATCGAATCATACCATCAAGAATGTCATTTCATAGTAACCAAACAGTCATGTGTTCATAATAGTCCTTACCAGCCATTAATGTAATCACAAAGGTGTTCATCAACAAGAATATAATTTCATTTCAATCAACAATCCATATGAAGTCAAGCCACGATGATTCTTTCCAGTAGTGTATCATATAGGATATTACCTTGATCACATAGTTGAATCAAATCAATTCACACCCCTCTTTTATCACTACCTTCTTCGACATAAACATATGGAAACACAAAGTACACTAGGAACAGTTACGGGGAACATCATACTCCTAGTGCAACCTAATATGAAATACACTTATGTTACCTTTATTATCAACTCACATAACATCTTCTGGGGAAAATATGGAGAATAACCTGCTCACCCTCCAAACTCTAAATCTCTAGGCGAACACTCACACTAAACCCTTGATGACCTTCAACAGTTACTCTAAGATGTGCTATCATAAACTGAACATAAAATTACCTATCAAATATAAATGTGATCATACTGTGAAGCTTCATCTTTGACTCGTCTGACTTACAATACCCAATAGATCTAATACAATGAGGAACAACAGAGTTCAAAATCAGGATGGAGTTATTCAGGAATTCATTAATGCGCTGAGTAGAGTACTTCATGAGGTTATATGCTAAGAGACATAGAAGGTTACTACTAACAATACTGACATGGTTAATCACTGTGACTACGTCAATTATTACACAAATGAGGCATAGAGGTAAGTAGTACATTGCCAATAGGAATCATTAAGGAGGAATATTCAAGTACATGACCTAGTTGTTTCCTAGAGTGAAGGAAAAATCCGTTTATCAAGAATAAAAATACTCTGGAACCTTGAATGCGATATGGGTTTCAAAATACATGAAGTATAATTACACTCTTAACATTACTTGACACACGAAATCTATGCCACGAGCCCGTGAGGATGAAAAGAAGTTGAACGCTTATGAGATTATCATATTTTAAACAGCTTAACCCTTCCTGATAATTGATCACATATGAGGGAACTAAAGATATGATCACTTGTCTTCCAAATCAATATGCTCATGATATGTGCAAAAATCTGAAGGCATCTAATCTCACCCCTTTCACGAGTGAAACCACATAGCTCGGACATCTAAATATTGGGATGAAATCATGTATTCGTTAGAGTCATTCTAATGGTTAACATAATTCTCCAGAAAGAGAGACAAATGCCACTCGTATCTGCCCAATGAGGTGTAATACCAATGGTAGTAAAACTCCCCTCACATGAAAATGATATATTCAATTATTCTAGAAGTTGAGTGAGAAGAAAGCCACGTAACCCATCCAATCCGACCCATTTAAGACTTTAGAAAAGGGGATGCACTCTGGTTTGAAATCAGGGAAATTTTAGCCTCAGCTTAAAGGAAAATCATTACTTTTGAAACCCATGGGACAAGCCCTCGTAGTCCTAGAAAATCGACAACAATGGCGAGGAAGTACTTAAAACCATTACGAGTTGGTATAAAACAAGACCTCAAAGTGCCCACATGGATAAGTTTGAAAGAATGAGATGTCTTAATGCATTTATCGAGGAGAAGTAACTTGGGTTATCTAGTCACATGGATAAGTGGAGCAGGTAGATGATTGTTTAGGAAAAACTATCATAAGAAGTGCGAGCAATATCTTTTTATCCTAACAAAAGGAACACGTCCTCATCCTTAATGCTACAAGACTTCATCTTTGATGCCATAAAACATAAATGAATTCTACAATGAGAGTTATCAGATGAATTATATAGTAGGGTAGCAAAATTAATGAGTACCGTTTGGAACCAACGAGCTTAAACCAAGTTGAAGACATTAGAAGTCTGTAGGAAAGGAGTAATTTGCCCACTCTCGGGGTGCTTGTAGAGTGCATGAAAGTGAGGTTAATTAAATCATATCATATAGTTGGATAAATAGTCGAGACATTGAGCTTATATAGCATTGAAGATTACAGGTAAACAACATATGATGCAAGACAAATTACTGAAAGTGAGAGAGCCTTATGGAAGTAACCTTTACATTGTATCAACTATGAAGGGTGGTAATATAAAGAAGATCTCTGTATGCAGTCACGTGATGTATAACTTTAGAATTCAAAAATACAATTGTGTTTAGCAACTCAACATCATAATGAAGCATTACAACACATTTCTATACAACCAGTTATTACAATCCACATCAGGAGATGCTATAAGGCTTGACTGAGAGAAAGGTTTTGACATACAAATGTGTTACTAGGTGTATTTCTCCTTGGCCAACCCAAAATCAAAAGGCGAGACTTAGACTAATAAGCAGATCGTTGGACTAGCACAAGTGTAGATAATCCATTATCGGAAAGAGATCATTCAATTTCAGCAATTGTGGCATTCTATGAACCCTTGACGATTCTTGAAGTGATATGAGAACCCATTGAGATAGTACGGAATAATCATGGAGGGTTTGCAGATGTTCATAATGAGTTCTTCATGAATTTTTACTTGAGAACTACCCAGATGCTAACGAAATACAAAAGAATAAGAGAAACAGGCGTTGTGCTATAATAAATCCCAAAAGTGTGCTTGATCTTGACGGAGAGTCTAGTAAGTGTCCTTACGAGACAGAAAGTGCTACAATTACTCATAGAAGGATATGTTCTCTCATGGTTAGCGAACAAGTGTGGGGAAACTAGTACAATGGATTCACTAACTAAAGAAAAAAATGAACACATATTATGGAGGTGTAAAGAGAAAGTAAACATTTGATATGAGCTGGACATGCTTCTGTTATATTAGCTCCCAACTGCAATATATGACCATGTCACGGGCAACCACAATACTAGGACAAGGTGAGCTACGTACTACGGGATGTCCCAAGTGGACACGAAAGTTATGGAGGCACAATATCTTCCTATGACGAGGATGTGAGGATCCCCAAATTTTTAGAGAGACTTTATGCGCACGGTGACCATTTCGGTTGACATGTACTCACTTGATAGGTGTTAAGGTATGCTCTTATGTTACTAGGCAGTGAGAAGCTTTCATGATGATATTCGCAAGAGAGTAGATTGATTGTTCAAACCATATAATCCATATACACAACTGAGTAAAATAGTGACTCGAGAAGGATAACAACGCTAGGATGCTTTGCATGGAACTTGGCACCACATAGGTAAATTTTATGACGGTGCATGTAGAGGCACAAGCGAGTAGATTTTGTCCAATTAAATAAAATGATTCTGTAAGAAATTCATCGGATATAATCCCTTGGTGAGAATTTAGGAAAAACAAGTGGAAAATATCAATCCTAGAGTTATAACTCAATTCAAGGGCATAATTATAGAACTTAATTCCACAAGAATGTAAATAAGAGAATTCATAATGGAGTAGATTCACGAATAGTACGTCTCGTTCAAAGAGTTGATACAAGAAATGTTTTGCTATTCAACACTTTGTTAAGGCCACGTTTATGAGAACTCTTCAATATGGATGTACATATGCAATGAGTACAAATTCTGATTTGACTCACATAATGACGTTAGGTTGATAGGGCAATAGCTTAATCGATATCCCTTGACTTTACATCTCTAACGTACGTAGGTAACATGCTGACATACCACATGATCTGATGGTGCAGAGACATCAATAGGGACAAGTACACTCCCCTCTTAGCGATATGTTTTACCAATCCATCCACATCTCAATACATTCTCCTAATAAGTCCTTGGGCAATCTACTCGGACTCAGTGGTGGGATCAATCCCTCCTTACATGCTTCAAATTTGTGGATTATGGCATCAAGGTTACCAATCTTGAGAATAAGACTTAGAGAGGAAATTAACTCTCTAACTTGAGCTCTATTGCACGATTTTGAGTATCAAAGAAGGGTGAAATTCCTAAATGTCCGGATAGCCTCCAACTTATAAATGTGGTCGACAACACACCGATAAGAAGGACTCTACTAGACACGGCTCCGAGACATCCTAGGACACTTTAAAACCTTAGTCTCTAATACGAAGTTTGTCACGCCCCAAAATCCGAGGAGCGCGACCGAGTAAACCTGACTGAGCAAGCCTGTTAGATGTCATTCTACCCAAACTACTCATGAATAAATTGGATATGGACTCCATTAATCAAATTCTATAAACATATCATTAACGATTTCCATTTCATTTTCATAAGCAACTTCATTCGCCATATTAAAGGTATTACAAGCTTTATACATCATTGCAAAACATCAATATTTCTATTTTAAATTCACATGCCCGACACAACCCACAACCTATCTACGGAGCCTCTAACTACAACTAAAGAATAATATGGAAATGCCGGCAACAAGGCTCCATCTATAACTTACACAAATACCAAAATAAGATTCCGATAAAAAAATCGGCATGAGCCACGTAGGGCCCCAAGAGGAAATGGGCTCACCAATATGTCTGATGAAAAGTGGAAGAGGTGCTACTGTCGGTGGACTGGAGTACCTGCTATAGATCCACCTACAATCATAACACGAATGTAGCACCCCCGGCAAAAGGGACGTCAGTACATTTGAATTATACACTTATGTATGAACAAACGTCACCCCAAGTAAAATCAAATAACAACAAGTAACAAATATCAATAGAATCAACGATCAAATGCACGTGAAAGAAACAATCAAAGACAAACAAGTTTCACAATCTCTTCTTTTTCCCTTCAACATTATAACATCAATGATTTCACAAGTTTCTCATATTTTCATTTCAATAGTGATTTCGATCACTTTCCACCCTTATTACCTCGGCTACCCATATTACCTCGGCCACCCTTATCACCCCAACCCACAATTTATCATTTTGTGTTGTGACGCACAACCCGATCCCACCGGACAATCACATTCCACTAATATTACAACAACAACAATGATTCACAAAGAACAACAACAATTCTCAAGGAACAAGAACAACAATTCCAAAGGGCAACAAAAACAATTTACAAGAACTTCCGTAGCC
This sequence comes from Nicotiana glauca, assembly GCA_026770625.1. Lineage (NCBI taxonomy): Eukaryota > Viridiplantae > Streptophyta > Magnoliopsida > Solanales > Solanaceae > Nicotiana > Nicotiana glauca. The sequence goes on from MU722534.1 coordinate 76,484, forward strand.
ATCTATACCATTTCCATCATATTCCACAACTCATATGCATATTATGTTACAACAAGAATTTTCCATGACAAACCATATATGTTACTACCTCAGCTAGTCCGATTGCATCAATTGCTATTTCCTTCCATCATTTGTTTCACAATTCTTACCACATAGCCCATTTACAATCACACACTTGGTTTATTGCTAATTACTTACACCATTATATCGAAAGACATAACCACAAACACTCAACCATACCGATCATAAGAATTGCACAGAAAATTCACGTAGAAATCACTTACCAACCACTCAAACACCAAACAAGGCAATTTTACAAAGGTCAAAGTTAGCCATACATACCTCGTTTAAGATTTCCTTAAGTTACTACAACGTTCTGAAAATTCTAGCAATTCCAATCTAGTATGAGACATAACAAAATTGAACACAAATTAGAAATGTATTCATGGTTTCAGCTCATTTGAGCATTTTATCAAATACTAGTTGGGCATCTTAATTTCAAATCTCTTTTTCAAGGTTTTCTTTCATTCCCCAACCAAATCTTTACTTATTTATGTAAATCAATCTTCCCATAAACCTAAGTTGTACATGCATGTATACAAAATATTAATACACCCAAGAATCATACCTCAATAACCCATCTAATACTCCAAACTCAAAATTAAAACCTAGGGTATAGAATCTTACCTCGTAGATGAAGAACTTGTGATTGGGTTCTTTGATTCTTGAAGATTGATGCAAGATTTGGATGATTTAAATGTTGGGTTCCTCCTTCTCTCTCTAAAATGCTCTCACCTCTCTCTAAAATTAGTAAGAAATGACCCCAAAATGAACCCTAAAGCCTATATATTAAAATGGGGTCGGGTTATAAAAATAGGGTAATTAACCCTCCGAAATCAACTATGCAATAGCAGAATCCATCGCATAATAGGTATGCGAGCTGCAGATGCATCACAAAACTCATTGCCCAGAACTGGGCTGTTCTGCTTCGTTTTGCGACCATTCTGTGTTCGCATAATGGTTTTGCAGTTCGCAGATTTCACCAAATGACAAATGGTTTGAAGTGTTGGAAACTACACTCTAAGACCTTTCATTTGATAGGTTATCAATCACCTAAAACCTTATAGATATTTAGATATGCTCGTTCAAAGTATGGACTAGTGCAAGCTCATTGGGAATTTTAGCCTATTATGAACTTTTCCAATTTTTATTAGACTTAGGCCTTTCCTTGGACCCAGAATTACTTACCATAAGACTTATACACATATTTATCAAATCCAATGGATGTACACCATGTTAATAGCTCATAAAAATATTATAATAAGCCTACGCAACACCACGAAATCCTAAATTACTTAGCGAAATTTTCCGGGGCCTTACAAACTTGATAATTGTAGAACTTCATCTTGTTCTTGTATTTCTTATTGTAGAACAATTTTCCTTTCTTGGAATTTGGCTTGTTTTTTTCTTGGAGGATCCTTCTCCGATCTCCTTACCCTTTCCGTTATTTTCCAGTTTCTCTTGCGCTTGAAGCTTGATCTCTTTTTACCACTTGATTCTGTCACAAAGGCATTAGGTACAACTTTAGCAGCACTAAGCTGCTCGTCTTCAAGATTCACATGACGGGCAACATCAGTAAAGTTTTTGATGCTATCATTGTGGGTAAAGTTAACCTTCAGATGTTCCCAATTATTAGGAAGAGACGGAATCACCGCCTGAACCTGCTGCTCATCAGAAAGAACATGCTCAACACTTTTGAGTGATAAATCATATTTGACATCACCCATAGATGTTGATGACACTGTGATCATGGCGCATTTTGTACGTGTCAAACTTGATTGTCAGTTGTCGAAGGTGAGTCACAATTTAACCCCCATATGCCTCTCTTATATGTGTCCACATGGCTTGAACGGTAGGATATTGAACACACTCGTGGATGAGATCATCAGCAACTGAACTTACAATAATTCCACGTGCAATGGAATCTTTTTTTCTTTTTAATATTTTAAGTTTCCAGATCCCTCATGTGTTGTGTAGTGTTGCCCTACTCTAGGTGACTTGTAACATGGTTAATACTTTCAAGAGCATCTTGATCTTCAAGTACATACCACATTTTATGACTTCAGATGTCGTAATTTTCACCATTTAGTTTGTTACCCCTTTTCAAGTTAGCAATGATACTTTTCGATGCCATGTCTGTTATTAAAGACAATATTACAAGTTTAACTCATCAATATATACCGCAGTCAATTTATGCATGTGATTACACACTCAAGCAAATTAATTATAATATTAATTTTATATTTAGTATATGTCACGACCCCGGTTCGCCATCCGTGAACCATCGTGACGGCACCTAGTCTCTACGACTAGGTAAGCCTAAATTGCGGAAAAGAAACCAAAATTTGCGGAAGTAATCAACTTAAAACAGAAATAAGTAAAATAAACTGTGAGTAAATGTGCTGCTCGGCATACACCATAATAGATTCTCAAAACCATTACATAAATCCAAGACCCGAAAACCCATGAATCACAAGCTAAGAAATACTACACATCTCTAACTCCAAAATGTTTAACAAGAACTGAAATATAGAATGGCTAATACTAAACAACAAGAATAGAAAGAGACTCCTCGGTCTGCGGACGCGACAGATATACCTCGAAGTCGCTATAGCAGTCGCCTCCCCTCAGGGGTGGTAGGACTGAGTCGAAGTACCTGGATCTGCACATGAAAAACATGCGCAGTAAGGGCATGAGTACACCCCAACGGTACTCAGTAAGTGTCAAGTCTAACCTCGATTAGGTAGTGACGAGGAAGGTCAGGGCCCTACTAAGGTTAAATAAGATACAGGTTTTAACAGAATGAATTAAACATTGAAATACATAATACAAATCTGAAGGCAACAACAAGTACTACAAGGGCAAGTAAAAACACAGTAAGAGAATACAACACAGTTCCAAAATAATAATCGGGAATCTCCTAGGATACCATCCTGTAGCCCCCAAATATAAATATATCCAGTGGAATCTTTCGGGTGCAGTCCCGTAGTTCAACTCATAAATATGCAGGGGGATCTCTTGGAATGCAATTTCTTAGTCCCAAAGTAAACATACAGGGGAGTTCCCGGGATACCGTCCCGTAGTCCCAAAGTAAAACATAGTACATCAACACAAGAATATACAACAAAGCTAGATTTCGTACTAAGTAAACAGATAAGTCTACCCTAACATACTTCACGTATTTCAATTAAGGCAAATTGAGCAAATAGGCAATTAAGTCTACTAAACATACTTTTCTAAACTAACAACAGGCTAAATACAGAAGTAAATGAAGCAGGATAGAGGGAATTCAATTGAAGTACTTAAGGATTTTTCAACAATTAGCTCAAGTACGTGCTCGTCACCTCACATACGAGGCATTTCAGTTACAACGATAATAATCCTAAGGGGAAAGGTCCCCCACACAAGGTAAGACAAGCCACTTACCTCGAATAAAGCTCAAATCAACCTAAAATCACGCTTTTGCCACGAGTATCCGACTTCAAATTGCACAAATCTATTAAATTCATTTGCATAATATAAATAACACTTCAAGTAACTAATTCTATAATTAAATTCTAAACTAATGCGTGAAATTAGGTAAAATGACCAAAATGCCCCTTGGGCCTACGTCTCGGAAATCGGGTGAAAGTTATATTTTCAGAATCCTCACACTAACATGAGTCTATTCATATAAGAATCTCCCAAATCGGATGTCAAAAACCCAATCAAAACCCAATCTCTTGGTCTAAGAACTTTTTCCCAAATTTCTACCAAACTTGCGAAATTAAAGGATGAATTTAAGTAAAGATTCGTGGAATTTAGTCTAAACCGAGTAAGAATCACTTATCCAAGTCGCCCAGGTGAATATCCCTTCAAAAATCATGATCTCCCGAGCTCCCAAGTCCAAAATATGAGTTATGGTCTAAACCCTCGATTTTGGGTTTTAAATTCTGCCCAGGTCATTTGTGAATCGCGATCGCGAGAAATCATTTGCGATCGCGAAGAGTAAAAGTGAAGGGCTCCATAAAATGGCCTACGCGAACGCGATAGGAAGCACACGATCGCGAAGAGGAAAAAGGCGGCTGACGCATTCGCGGTCGAATCCACACGAAAGCGAAGAGGAAAATGGCCACTAAGCCACCAGCTCAGTTTCTACTATGCGAACGCGAAGAATGGGATGCGAATGCGAAGAAGGATGGAATAGACTTCCGCGATCGCGAACCAACTAACGTGATCGCGTAGAACAAAATGATCACCCTCCAAAATTACACTATGTGAACGCGGAGTAAGGGCTGCGATCGCACTAAAGGAAACCAGATACCAGCATTTTAGCAATTCAACAAGTTCAAAAAATTATCCGTTGAGCATCCAAAACAAACCCGAAGTCCCCGGAACCTCAACCAAACTTGCCAACAAACCCTAAAACATCACTTAAACTTGTTCCAATCTTCGGAACGCTAAAAATAACATCAAAACACCTATTTTTAATAGGATTTAACCTTAAGAATTTCAAAAGCTCTAAAAATACATTTTCGATCAAAAAGTCTACCAAACCTCGTCCGAATGACCTGAAACTTTGCACGCACATCCCAATTGACATAACGGAATTACTGTAATTCTCGACATTCAATTCCAACCCTCAAATCAAAATCTCACTATCGAACCGAAAACTTCCAAAATTCGACCTTTCGGCATTTCAAGCTTAAATTAGCTACGGACCTCCAAAACACAATCCGACCACGCCCCTAAACCCGAAATCACCTAACGGAACTATCAAATTTCCATTTCGAGGCCATCTTTACATTGTTCTGACTACGGTCAATTTTCTAACACTTAAGCTCTCATTTAGGGACTAAGTGTCCCAAAACTCTCCGAAACTCAAAACCGAACATCCCAGCAAATTAAAATAGTAGAAATGAACTTGGGGAAAGAAGTTAATAGGGGGATCAGGGCGTAAATTCCAAAAACGAACTGTCGGGTCATTATATCCTCCCACACTTGAACATTCGTTCATCCTCAAATGAGCACAAAGACATACTTGAAGTAGTGAAAAGATGAGGGAAGTGGCTGCGCATATCCTGCTCGGTCTCCCAGGTCGCCTCCTCGACCGGCTGACCCCACCACTGAATCTTTACGGATGAAATGTTCATTGACCTCTATTTCCTCGCCTGCCTGTCCAATATTTCCACAGGCTCCTCAACATAAGATAGATCCTTCTCCAACTGGACTGAGCTAAAATCCAACACGTGTGACGGATCACCGTGATACCTCTGGAGCATAAAAATATGAAATACCGGATGAACTCCTGCCAAGATGGAAGGTAAGGCAAGCTCGTAAGCAATCTCCCCCAACACGCCTCAATATCTCAAAAGGGCCAATAAACCTCGGACTCAACTTCCCTTTGTTCCCAAATCTCATAACATCGTTCATAGGCAAAACCCGAAGCAGAACCTGCTCTCCAACCATATAGGAAATATCACGAACCTTCCGGTACGCGTAACTCTTCTGTATGGACTGGGCTATATGGAGTCTATCCTGAATCACCTTGACTCTCTCCAAAGCATCCTGAACCAAATATGTGCCCAATAATCTGGCTTCACCTGGCTCGAACCAACCCACCAGAGATCTACATCGCCTACCATATAAAGCATCGTACAGTGCCATCTAAATGCTGGACTGATAGTTGTTGATTTAGGCAAACTCCGCTAATGGCAAGAACTGATCCCAATAACCTCCAAACTCAATCTCACACACACACACACACACACACACACATACACAGAGAGCATATTCTCAAGAATCTGAATAGTGCGCTCGGATTGCCCATACTGCCCATCCATTTGATAGTGAAATATTATGCTCAACTCCACCCGAGTACCTAACTCCTGTTGTATGGCTCTCCAGAACCGCGATATGAACGAAGTGCCTCTGTTTGAAATGATGGAAACTGGAATACCATGCAGACGGACAATCTCCCGGATATAAATCTCCGCCAACCGCTTTGATCGAATAGGTAGTACACACAAGGACGAAATGCACGGACTTGGTCAGCCGATCCACAATAACCCAAATGGAATCAAACTTCCTCAACGTCTGTGGGAGTCTGGATACGAAGTCCATGGTGATCCGCTCCCACTTCCACTCCGAAATTTCTATCTACTAATGCAATCCACCCGGTCTCTGGTGCTCATACTTCACCTGCTGACAATTAAGGCACCGAGCTACAAATCCAACTATATCCTTCTTCATCCACCTCCACCAGTAGTGTTGCCTCAAATCCTGATATATCTTCGCGACACCTGGATGAATGGAATACCGCGAACTATGAGCCTCCACTAGACTCAACTCCCGAAGCCCATCGTCATTGGGTACACAAACTCGACCATGCATCCTCAATACTCCATCATCACCAATAGTCACATCTCGAGCATTGCCATGCAACACTTTGTCCTTAAGGACAAGCAAATGAAGGTCATCAAACTGACGTTCCCAGATACGATCAAACAAGGAAGACCGAGAGACCACACAATCTAGAACCCGGCTGGGCTCCAAAAGGTCCAATCTCACAAACTGGCTGGCTAAGGCTTGAACATCCATCGCCATGGGCCTCTCTACTACTGGTAAATAAGCCAAATTCCCCAAACTCTCTACCCAGTGGCTCAAAGCATCGACCACTATATTGGCCTTGCCCGGGTTATATAAGATTGTGATGTCATAATCCTTCAGCAACTCTAGCCATCTCCTCTGACGCAAATTAAGGTCCTTCTGCTTGAACAGATGCTGCAGACTCCGGTTATTAGTATATATCTCACAAAGAACACCGTACAAGTAATGACGCTAGATCTTCAAGGCATGAACAATGGTAGCTAACTTGATAATAGGCGAAATCTAGGTGATTTAGCTATTGTTATGCTTCTGCTTAATTACACTTCAATGACATAATATGGTTATTTGATGAAACTATAGGCTCTAATTGTGATTTGTATACATTGCAGGGTGAGGAGCTTATATGATGCTGTCAAGAGGTCATTGGAATGATTCATGAGCAAAAACGATCCCTCGGAGTTGAGTGCATGCAAGAACAAGATGAAAAATTGGAAGAAATCAAGCCCCAGGCATGCGAACGGCATGCGAAGTCGCGCAAACTTCGCGCATATCACCCACTTAGACAGTAAGGCACGCGAAGACAGTGCAAAGGGCGCGTGACTTCGCGCGGTACCATTTCGGAAAGGAGTTAGTTGGGGGGGATAATAATGGAATTTTAGAGAAAAAAACCCACTCTACTTAAATAAAGTAAAGCTCACCTAAGATCTGATTAGAGAGGAGATTTTTGGAAAGTTTAGTGAGAGAAATAGAGAAGCAAGAAGCAAGAAGGAGTTTGGATCATCAAGTTCTTCTTTTCTTCTCTTTGTTTTCTTTATTTTGTGATGGAATTGAATCTATTTGTGATACATACTAGCATGTGTAGCTAAAACCCACTGTTCTGGGGTTGTGATTTAGCAATGATTATTGTTGTTTGATATTGACTAGATCTTGATTATAATTCATTCATATATAGTTGTTTCTTCAATTCTACGTTTAATTGCTTAATTGTCTGGCCAGCAGTTGGGTTCTATTTACTATCTATGCTATGCTTGGGAAAGCAGTGTTTAGATTAGATAAGAGTTGAAGAAAGCATGATCTTAACCCTTAGGGGGAGCAGATTTATGGTTAGGATAGGAATATATCTAATCACCTTGCTTAATTAAATATCGTAATCGTAATGTGTTCTTGATAGATTAATTCCATAGGAATATAGGCATTAATCTATTGAGGATAGGTGAGTAGTACTTCGGGAGAAGGCTATGAGATCATTTATCGATTAATTAGCAACCATGAGTGAATTATATGAAAAGGGAGAGTTAATTAGAACACAATAAGATTGGTGAATCAATCACAACCCTGGGATACTTGTCTTTATTGGATACATAACGATCAACTCGTACTTGATAATTTAGTTATTAATTAAAATTGGAATTGGCATAATTAAAATCTTGAACATAGAATTTAGCTTGACGAAATAACATTATTGACATGTTAGTGAGTAGTTGATATAATTCTCTGTGGGTTCGACACTCGACTTATCATTTAATTACTTGTACGATCACGTATACTTGCGTGTGTGTTTGGGAGCAACAAGTTTTTGGCATCGTTGCCGGGGACATAATATTAGCTACTTGCTAGTTTTTGCATTAATTGTTTATTTTATTGAGCCTAGCGATACTTGATTGTTGTGCGGATCTCAGGAACTTTGATTGAATGCATAGGGTCAGAAGCTAAGACCGACTTCAAGGCTTTGATCCGGAACCTGAGAGAACATTCCACGGGAGGTTTAGAGAAGCAAGGGACATGGCAGAGGGGAAACCCATGGCTATTCAGGAGGTGGTGATGCCCAGCATTGCTAATTTCACCTCCAGTATAGTGAAGCCCAGAATCACTGGGCACTTTGAGCTAAAACAGAGCATGATCCAGTTGTTTCATGCCAATGGGCAATTTATGGGTCTTCTACATGAGGATCTACAGTAGCACATTCTCAACTTCTTGGAGATTAGTGATACTTATATCACTAACGGGGTTACTCCAGATTATGTGAGGCTCACACTTTTTCCATTCTCTCTATTGGATAAGGCTAAGAGATGGCTAAAGGAAGAACCAACAAATTCCATTACATTATGGAACGATTTCGCAAGAAAATTTCTGGCAAGGTTCTTTCCTTCAGGCAAAACTGCGAAGATCAGAAGTGAGATAGTTGCCTTCAAACAGATAGCAGGAGAGTCTATATACTTGGCTTGGGAAAGGTTCAAAGGTCTACTGAGACACTGTCCTCATCACAATCAGACAAATGAAATGTTATCTCACACTTTCATATAAGGATTACATTTTGAAACAAAGATCGTGGTATATGCTGCAGCTGGGGGTCAAGTGTTGGAGAAAAGATTTGACGAGATATATGCATTATTGAACAAATTGTCCAAGAGCAATCCGGATTGGCAAGGAGATATGGGCAAACACACAGTGCAAAAGTCTGCAGGGGTTCTCGAGTTAGATGTCATCTCAGCATTATCTACGCAAATTGCTACACTGACCAATGAAGTCAACCAGATGAACATGAATATCAACAAGCAGCAGGTACAACAGGTTCAAGATTTTTGTTAAATATGTGGAGAGGGACACACGAGCGATATATGTCCCGCAAACCCAGAGTCTGTCTGCTTCGTGGGTAATTCAAATAGGGGCCAAGAAAATCAATATGGGAACACGTACAATCCCAATTGGAGGAACCACCCAAACTTCTCTTGGGGTGGAAACCAGGGCAATCAGAATCAATACAGGCCTCAAGCACCTCAACAGCAGTATAGAACACTGCAATATGAGTAACAAGCGAGTTCTACAAGCCACCTTGAAGAAATGTTTAAAAAATTGATGGCTGAACAGCAATCCCTCGTCACAACAGTGAGAAATTTGGAGCATCAAATGGGACAGCTAGCCAGTGCTCAAAACACTAGACCAGCTGGAGCTCTTCCAAGCGACACTGAAGCAAATTCTAAGGCGAGCCTTAATGCCGTGTCGTTGAGGAATGGAGACAACTTGAGGAAGTTTTTCCTAAAAAGAGGAAGTAGGTGACTTTTAATGAGAGGCCGGCCACTATAGAATCAACATCAGAAAAAGCCCCGAAATCACAGAAACCAGCTGGAGAGGCGGTGGTTGAGCAGCCCCCACAATTGGTTGCAAGGCCAGCACCTCCATTCCCTCACAGATTGCAGAAATTAAGAGACAATGCCGCATATAAAACGTTTCTTAATATCTTGAAGCAGGTACAGATCAATATTCCATTGGTTGACTTCTTACAATAGCTACCCAAATATGCAAAGTACGTCAAGGACATTGTGGAAAATAAAAGGAGGCTGACCGAGTTCGAGACCGTGGCACTCACTGAGGAGTGCATTTCCATAAATCAAGGCAAGCTACCTCAAAAATTGAAGGATCCAGGTAGTTTCAATATCCATGTCTCCACTGGTAAACACGTTATTGGGCGAGCTTTATGTGATCTTGGAGCGAGCATCAATTTGATGCCGCTATCTGTGTTCAGACAGTTAGGGTTGGGTGAACCCCACCCAACGATAGTTATCTTACAGTTATCTGATCGCTCCCTTGCTCATCCTGAGGGAGTGATGGAAGATGTGATAGTTCAAGTGGGATCTTTCATATTCCCCGCTGATTTTATTATTCTGTATTACGAGCCTGATCAAAAAGTCCCATTTATTTTGGGGTGTCCATTCTTAGCCACTAGCCGAGCTATTTTTGATGTCTGCGAAGGAAAGATGACAATGAGAGTATGTGACCGAGTAGAGGTATTGAATGTTTATAGAGCACTGAAGTTACTAGCCCATTATGAGGAGTTATCCATGATCTCGGTGGTGGAGAGTGATGCTACTTATTTAGTACCCTATATGAGCCATGCAGATCCTGTTGAATGAGTATTGATTGGGGATGTAGAAAACCATGAAGATGAAAGAATAGGAGAAATCAAGCAAATGCTAGATATGTCCTGCAGTTATGTACATGGGTTCAGAAAATTTAAAGAGTTGGACAGACCTGTTGCGCTGACCTCTCCCAGGCCATCTTTTGAAGAAGCTCCGAAGCTAGAACTCTAGCCACTTCCAACGCATCTGCGCTATGCTTATTCGGGAACTTCTGAGACACTGCCCGTAATTATTTCATCCAGCTTGACCTACAATCAAGAACAAAAATTGCTCAGAGTCCTCCGCGAGCATAAAGGGGCCATTGGGTGGATTATAGCTGACATCAAAGGTATTAGTCCCTCATTTTGCATGCATAAAATCTTTTTAGAGGACGGACACCACCCCAGTATAGAGCATCAAAGGAAATTGAACCCTATCATGAAGGAGGTAGTGAAAATGTAGGTAATCAAGTTGCTCGATGCAGGTATCATTTTTCCCATTTCTGATAGCAACTGGGTAAGCCCGGTTCAATGTGTGCCCAAAAAGGGAGGAATAACTGTAGTTGAGAACGAGAAGAATGAGCTAATCCCCACTCGTATTGTTACGGGATGAAGAGTCTGCATTGATTATAGAAGGCTCAATAAGGCAACTCGCAAGGATCACTTCCCACTCCCATTCATCGATCAAATGCTAGAGAGGTTGGCTGGGCATGAACTTTACTGCTTCCTTGATGGTTATTTAGGATACAGTCAGATTGTCATATGCCCAGAGGATCAGGTGATGACTACTTTTACTTGTCCTTAAGGCACTTTCGCCTTCAAGCGAATGTCGTTTGGTCTTTGTAATGCACCAGCCACTTTCCAGAGGTGTGTGACTGCTATTTTCACCGACATGGTGGAAAAATTCGTGGAGGTGTTTATGGATGACTTTTCATTTTTTGGGTCTTCTTATGATAATTGCTTGGGGAATCTAAACAAGGTGCTAGCCCGCTGTGAAGAAACAAATCTGGTACTGAATTGGGAAAAGTGTCACTTTATGGTACAAGAAGGCATCGTGTTGGGTCACAGAGTATCTGGGGGCGGCATTGAAGTTGATAAAGCAAAGGTAGAGGCGGTTGAAAAATTACCTCCGCCTATTTCAGTGAAGGGTGTCCGAAGTTTCTTGGGACACGCGGGTTTTTATCGGCGCTTTATTAAAGATTTTTCAAAAATTGCTAATCCTTTGTGCAGGTTGCTTGAAAAATATGTGCCATTCAACTTTGATGATACTTGACTTAACTCATTTGAAGAACTTAAAAAGAAGTTGGTGACTGCTCCCATTATTGTGGCACCGGATTGGTCTTTACCTTTTGAACTTATGTGTGATGCGAGTGATCATGCGATCGGGGCAGTGTTAGGCCAGAGGAAGTACAAGGTGTTTTATTCCATCTACTATGCGAGTAAGACTCTTGGCGATGCCCGGATGAATTACACCACCACTGAGAAGGAGTTGTTAGCTGTTGTGTGGGCCTTTGAGAAATTCCGGGCATACTTGGTGGGAACAAAAGACATAGTCCATACCGATCATGTAGCTATCAGGTATTTATTTACCAAAAAGGAGTCTAAGGCTAGATTGATGTGCTGGGCTTTATTGTTGCATGAATTTGATGTAGAAATACGGGATCCAAAGGGGAGAGAGAACCGGGTAGCTGACCATCTATCAAGGTTGGAGAACCATGACCACGTGGAGGAGGGTGGCCAGGTTAAAGAAGTATTTCCTGATGAGCAACTTTTTGCTATAACCCAAGACCCTCCCCCATGGTACGCAGGCTATGTAAATTATCTTGTGAGTGGGGTACTTCCTCCCAAAATATAATATGAAGCTAGAAAGAGGTTTTTACATGATGTGAACTTCTACTACTGGGATGAGCCCTATTTGTTCAAGAAATATGCTGATAAGTTGATGAGGAGATGCATTCTTGAAAAAAAGGTAGAATTAGTGTTGTATGATTGCCACGCATCACCTTATGGGGGCCATCATGGAGGAGATAGAACAGCTGCAAAGGTGCTACAATCCGGTCTCTTTTGGCTAGAACAGCTGCAAAGGTGCTACAATCTGGCCGACTTTATTCAAGGATGCCCACTCATTTGTTAAGAAGTTTGACGAATGTCAGCGAACGGGAACAATCACAAGAAGGCATGACATGCCTTTAAATAACATTCTAGAAGTTGAGCTTTTTGATGTGTGGGGGATAGATTTTATGGGGCCATTTCCACCGTCTAGGGGAAACAATTACTTTTTGCTAGCCGTTGACTATGTGTCAAAATGGGTGGAGGCAATTGCTTTGCCGACGAATGATGCCATGGTGGTAGCTGCGTTTGTAAAAAAGAACATATTCTCGAGATTTGGGACTCCACGTGCCTTAATCAGTCATGAAGGGACTCATTTTTGTAATCGATTGTTGAATAACCTTCTAGCGAAATATAGAGTTCGCCACAGAGTTGCCACAGCATACCATCCGCAAACAAGTGGGCAAGCCGAGGTTTCAAACAAAGAAATCAAGCAAATATTAGAGAAGACGATGAGTGTGAATAGGAAAGATTGGGCTGCAAAGTTGGATGATGCTCTATGGGCATATAGGACTGCATACAAAATGCCAATTGGAGCGTCTCCTTACAAGCTGGTGTATGGAAGGCATGTCACTTGCCCGTTGAGTTGGAACACAAGGCATACTGGGCCATTAAAAAGCTGAACTTCGACCTTGAAGCCGCAGGTGAAATAAGACTTATGTAGTTAAATGAATTAGACGAGTTCAGGTTGCACTCTTATGAAAATGCTAAACTTTATAAAGAAAAGACAAAAAGATGGCACGACAAGCATATCAAGCCACGTCACTTTGAGTCAGGCCAGCAGGTATTGCTATTCAAATCTAGACTCAAGCTATTCCCTGGGAAGCTTAAGTCGAGAAGGTCAAGTCCGTTTGAGGTGGTGAGAGTTACTCCTTATGGTGCAATCGAGCTACGAGCTTTAAATGGCGAAAGGAAATTTTTGGTGAATGGTCATAAAGTCAAGCATTATTGGGGAGGAATGATTAATCGTGAAAAGACCAAGGTTGTACTAGTCGATGAGTAAGCGAGACTCTGCATCGTGTCACAACGTTAAATAAGGCGCTGGTTGGAAGGCAACCCGACGATAGTAGTAGTGTTTGATTTTGAGTTTTAACATACTAACAATTGCAGGCGACGAAGGGCAGGTGAAAGAACCATCAACCCGGAGCAAAAGAGGTGAAAAAAATGAAAAATAAATGCCCAGGAGTGTGACTTCGCGCCCACTTCGCGCATAGTTCGCAAACCTGGGCAAAGCATTCTGCCTGGAGAGCCTAAAGCGCGCGAAGACCGCGCGACTTCGCACAAATTTCGCGCAACATTCTGCCTGGGAGCCCAAAGCGTGCAAAGACCACGTGCCTTCACGCAAACTTCGAGCAACATTCTGCCTAGGAGCCAAAAGCGCGCGAAGACCGCGCGACTTCACGTACACTTCGCGAACCCCCCCCCTCCCCCCGGGAAATGTCCGGCATTTTTAAGTGTGTTTTCTTTTTATTATTTATTTTGTTTCTATTTGTCACTAGTAAACACCCCTCTAATACACCCTCCCCCCCCCCCC
>MU722534.1:91321-139522 GCA_026770625.1 Nicotiana glauca
CCTCCGCACTCCTCCCCCAATTCAAGAACTCCTCACAACCAACGATCTCTCCTCACACTTTCCCCCAAAATTCAAGCACCCCTATCCCCTTCCCCCTCTCAATACTTCTTCCCCAACAGGTATGCAACTAGTTTTAGTTTTTCTTTCTTTTCTTCTTCTATTTCTCTTTTTTTTATTTTCAGAATTGTTGTGTGTTGTATTTTATGTCATTAGTGTAGTTGTTTTTGTGATTTGGTGTTCCAACTTGGTGAAATATGTTGTGGGGTTAGTTTGGTGCAAGTGTGGTGCGGGGGTACTTGATTTGAGTTATGTATGAGATTTGGTGGGAGGCCATTATTGCTACATAATAAGCCAAGAGTTATGAGAGCCTAATGCCCACAAGGTGTTTGTGGAAAGGTCTCAATGAGCATGATTATGTAGTTGTGACTGATTTTGCGTGTGAAGTCTGAGTAACTGCATTAAGTCACACTATATTTGTTGGGCTGAGCTACTGTGTTCACGTTTTGCAGGTATTATGGCACCAACAAAGAAGCGCCAAGCCACAGGTTCCTCCTCAAGCCGCCAAGGAGCGGCCCGTGCCTATGACAGCAGTAGATTTGTCTCCCCTACGGCTCAGACCCATTTTACGGAGAAGGCCGCAAAAATGCCAATTCCGGAGAGGGGTATTGACCTTCGTTTGGTCCAGGCACGCTGCCCACATATGTATTTGGATTTGATTAAAAGGGGTCTGCAATTCTTCATTGATGAGCCAGGGGAGGCTAATATCATGGTCGTTCGAGAATTTTATGCCAATCTGCCTGATCATGTGGACAATGTGGTCACGGTGCGCCACAAGGCGGTGGATGCCTCTGTTGAGGCGATACGCACTGCATATCAATTGTCTGACCCTCTACCTGACAATACAGATTTTTATGAGTGGTCCAAACACCCAACAGACGCCAAGTGGAATCGCTTCTTTGACTCAATTTGTGTACCCCGAAGAACGGTGGAGTGGCTGGACCGTGATGAGAAGTTCCACTCTTCCGTTTTAACTACAGAGGCGAAGTGCTGGCTATATGTCATTAATAGTCCCCTCATCCCCTCTAAAAATACTACGGAAGTGAATGGACTACGCGCCGCTTTGATTTAGTGTTTCGTCAAGGGTCTTCCCTTCGACATGGCCAAAGTGATTCACGATGAGATATTTATCCGGAGCCCCCTACGTCAGTATGGTTTCTTTTTCCCCTCATTGGTGACTAAGCTTTGCCGGCAAGTGCAAGTGCCCGAAAATATTAGTGTGGACGGGCTGCTAAAAAAAGACTACATAATCTGACCTGGCAAGAACATCATGGAACCAGCCCCAGCGGAAGCAGCAGGAGGACAGGATGAGAGTGATTCTGATGCATCAACAAAGGACGCAGATGAACACATGAAGGAGCCAGCACCAGCAGTACCGTCAGGAGCAGCGTCCTCTTCAGGAACTGCCAGGGTGTCTAGGTTCATAGCATTGGAGCAGGAGGTGGCTGGAATACGCTCATCAATGACTGAGTTGGGCACTCGTATGGATGAGATAGCTGACCGACAAGTCAAGTCGGAAAAGAAATTCATGGGTTGGATGCGAGCTTTGGGCCGTGCATGCCACGTGAACTTCGAAATGGTTTCCGACCAAGAGTGAAGCTCCAGGGAAGTCTCTTTACCTCGCTACTCTTTTAAAATTTAAGCCATGAGGGCATGTCTTTATCTTTAAGTGTGGGGTGGGGGTACTTCATTGTATGTATGTATGTGTATGAATTAATTGTTACGTTCTATGTTGTTTTATGTTTTTTGACATTGATAGTGTTGGTAGAAAATAGGAATCATTAGTTTACAATAGATAGGTGGCTCTTCCCGACGACGGATCTCTTTCGACGGGGTTCTTGAGGGACTGAGTCGAAAAAAAATAAAAAAAAATAAAATAAAATAAAAAAATTGAAAAATTGTAGGCTCTTCCTGATGACGGATCTTTTTAGACGATTTTCTTAAGGGAAGTGAGTCTAGGAAAAAAAACCAAAAAGATGTTTTTATATTTTTTTTTCTTAGGTAGTGTAGCAACTCCCCCTTGGTTTTTCTTTAGGCCGCGGTTCTTTTCCAAGGGTTTAACTTGAACCGGGCATAGGTAGTTTTTATTTCTGTTTTCTTTTTTATTTGTAGATTAGGGTGATGGATACGAGCTATAAATTGAAAGAGAACCTATAGCATTGACACACCTGAACATTATAGACCCTAGAGTGGAACGCTTAGTCCTAATTGTTGAATCTCATTAAAAGTGCCTTAATTTGTATGTTTGCTACCGAATTGAAAGCTCGTAACGGAGCGTCTTGATGAGCTGATCTAAATGAGTCATATGCCATGTGTGGTGAGTATTTGTATACTCCATGTAGTGCACTTGTGTCTAGAACTTGCCCGGTATGTGAGTTGAAGCGAAATCCTAGGTGATGCTCGGTTTGGAAAATGATTTTAGGCTTTCTTTGACTTTTTTGAGCTGGATTGCGTATCATATATAAAATTTGTCCTTAGCTAACCCTTTTTAGCCTGTAGCCTTTTGTTTGGCACCCGCATTGCAAGCCTAGACCCTTTTGTTCTTAATTGACATTGTTTTGATCCTTTTACCTCTTAAAGCACTTTAATTGCGAGAGGAGCGCTAAAAGAAGTAAAAAAAAAGGAAATAAGTGTGGGGTAGCTTTTGAGTGCAACCAATAAAAGGATGAATGGTGCACTTGTGTTGTAAACGAATACACCGCTAGCGAAATTTGAGTGACAAGAAGAATAAATTGAAAAAAAAAAAGATGAATATAATGTGTCTTGTTTCAGCTAGTGGATATGAAGTAATAGAGTGCTTAAAGAAGAAGGAAGTATTTGTGTGATGAATTTGTTTGTGAATGAGAGGTGGGTTGAAGAATTTGTGCTGGAAAAAATTTTTGCTCTTGTGATGTGTTAAAGTGCTTAGGAGGTTGAGTCACTATTCCTAAATATATCTTACCCGTCCCTTAGCCCACATTACAACCTTGAAAAAGTCCTAATTGATTTTGGGTCGAGCTAGCCTACATTAGTAGAGATTTACATTAAGGGCAAGCCTATGGTACCAATTGCATACATGTGACTTCTTTTGTGAGAGTGAGTGCTTTCATTGATATATGTGAGTGTGTGGCTCAAATGTGTGGATTGAATTCAATTTTTGTTGATATGATTGTGAGGGCATATGATTCGTGACGTAAAAGAAAGTCTTAACGTCTGTGTACAGTACTTTGAGGAAGTGTGAATATTGCATGGCACTTGAGAGTCGACTTTGAGGCTAGGATAGTTCACTGCTAGATGTAATGTATACACATTGTTCTAGGTGTAATGCATTAGGAGAAATGGTTGAGTGAAAGATTCTGTAGAGGTTATAGTTTGATTGCTAGAGGACTAGCAATGAATTAAGTGTGGGGTGTTGATAATAGGCGAAATCTAGGTGATTTAGCTATTGTTATGCTTCTGCTTAATTACATTTCAATGACATAATATGGTTATTTGATGAAACTATAGGGTCTAATTGTGATTTGTATACATTGCAGGTGAGGAGCTTATATGATGCTTTCAAGAGGTCATTGGAATGATACATGAGCAAAAACGATCACTCGGAGTTAAGTGCATGCAAGAACAAGACGAAAAATTGGAAGAAATCAAGCCCCAGGCGCATGAAGGGCGCGCGAAGTCGTGCAAACTTCGAGTGTATCACCCACAGAGACAGTAAGGCGCGCGAAGACCGCGCAAAGGGCGCGCGACTTTGGGCGGTGCCAGTCCGGAAAGGAGTTAGTTGGGGGGTAAATATGAAATTTTGGAGAAAAAACCCCGCTCAACTTAAATAAAGTAAAGCTCACCGAAGATCTGATTAGAAAGGAGATTTTTGGAAAGTTTAGTGAGAGAAATAGAGAAGCAAGAAGCATGGAAGAGTTTGGATTATCAAGTTCTTCTTTTCTTCTCTTTGTTTTCTTCATTTTGTGGTGGAATTGAGTCTATTTGTGATATATACTAGCATGTGTGGCTAGAACCCAGTGTTCTGGGGTTATGATTTAGCCATGATTATTGTTGTTTGATATTTACTAGATCTTGATTATAATTCATTCATATATGGTTGTTTCTTCAATTCTATGTTTAATTGCTTAATTGTCTGGCCAACAGTTGGGTTCTATTTACTATCTGTGCTATGCTTGGGAAAGCAGTGTTTCGACTAGATAAGAGTTGAAGAAAGCATGATCTTAACCCTTAGGGGGAGCGGATTTGTGGTTAGGATAGTAATATACCTAATCACCTTGCTTAATTAAATATCATAATCGTAATGCGTTCTTGATAGATTAATTCCATAGGAATATAGGCGTTAATCTATTGAGGATAGGTGAGTAGTACTTCGGGAGAAGGCTATGAGAGCATTTATCGCTTAATTAGCAACCATGAGTAAATTATATGAAAAGGGAGAGTTAATTAGAACACAATACGATTGGTGAATCTATCACAACCCTGGAATACTTGTCTCTATTGAATACATAACGATCAACTCGTACTTGATAATTTAGTTATTAATTAAAATTGGAATTAGCATAATTAAAACCTTGAACATCGAATTTAGCTTGATGAAATAACAATATTGGCATATTAGTGAGTAGTTAATATAAGTCTCTGTGGGTTCGACACTCGACTTATCATTTAATTACTTATACGATCACGTATACTTGCGTGTGCGTTTGGGAGCAACATAACTCAAGATCATGGACAAGATAATTCTTCTCATGTATCTTCAACTATCTAGACACATAGGCAATCACCCTACCGTCCTGCATTAATAGCGCTCCAAGGCCAACTCTCGAAACCGGTAGGCAATATCAAAACCGGGGTTCTAGTCAGGGCTATCTTGAGCTTCTGAAAGAACTCCTCGCACTCTTCCATCCACTAGAATGGAGCACCCTTCTGGTCAGTCTGGTCATAGGTGCTGCTATAGATGAAAACACCTAAACAAATCGATGGTAATAACCCGTCAAGCCAAGAAAACTACGGATATCTACAGCTGAGGATAGTTTGGGCCAACTCTGCACGGCCTCCACTTTCTTCGAGTCCACCTGAATACCCTCTCTCGAGACCACATAACCCAAGAATGCCACAGAATCAAACCAAAATGTCATACAGCTTCTTCTCTCTCAAGGTCTGAAGCACTATCCTCAGGTGCTGCTAATGCTCTCCCCAACTCCGACAATACACCAGAATGTCATCAATAAAATGATCACAAACGAATCAAGATATGGCTGGAAAACACTGTGCATCAGATGCATGAAGGCTGTTGAGAGATTAGTCAGCCCAAAAGACATAACAAGGAATTTGTAATGACCATACCGAGTCCTGAAGGCAGTCTTCGGGATATCTGGCTCTCGAATCTTCAATTGATGATATCCTGAATGGAATTCCATCTTAGAAAACACACAAACACCCTGCAACTGGTCGAACAGGTCATCAATACGAGGCAAAGGATAGCGGTTCTTCACTGTCACCTTATTCAACTAGCGGTAATCAATACATATGGGCATAGAACCATCCTTCTTCTTTACAAATAACATAAGAGCACCCCACGGCAATACACTAGGCCGAACGAAACCCTTATCAAGTAATTCCTGCAATTGCTCCTTCAACTCCTTCAACTCAAGAGGAGCCATACGGTATGGAGGGATAGAAATGAGTTGAGTGCCTAGCAACAGATCAATGCCAAAATCAATGTCTCTATCAGGTGGCATGCCCAGAAGATCACCTGGAAATGCATCAGGGAAATCCCGTACTACTAGGACTGAATTAACAGAAGGAGTATCCATACTGGCATCTCTCATATAAGCTTAGTACGCATCACAACCTTTCTCAACCATACGCTGAGCCTTCAGGAAAGAAATCTCTATTGGGAGTGTGACCTAAGGCACCCCTCCACTAAATACGCGGTACACCTGGCATGGCCAGTGTCACGGTTTTGGCATGACAATCAAGAATAGCATAATGGGGAAACAACCAGTCCATGCCCAAGATAATATCAAAATCAACCATGCTGAGCAATAATAAGTCGGCTCTGGTCTCAAAACCACCAAGAATAACCAAACATGACCGGTAAACACGGTCCACAATAAGAAAATCTCCAACAGGAGTAGAAACATAAACTGGGGAACTCAAAGAATTCCGAGGTACACCCAAATGCAGAGCAAAATAAGAAGACACATAAGAATAAGTGGAGCCTGGATCGAATAGAACCGATGCATCTCTGTAACAGACCAAGATAGTACCAGTGATGACAGAATCGGAGGTGGCGGCCTCAGTACGGCCTGGAAGAGCATAATATCTGGCCTGGCCTCCCCCTCGAGGGTGACCTCTACCTCCCTGACCTCCACCTCTAGCTAGCTGGGCCGGTTGAGTAGCAACTGGTGCTCGAACCATAGCATGAGAGCTCTGCGGGGCCTGTTGTAGATGAGGAGTCTGTGAAGGTGCACCCCTCATGAGTATGGTGCAATCCCTCACCATATGGCGTGTGTCTCCATACTCAAAACAAGCTCTGGGAGGACGTGGCAGCTGTGACTGGCTTGGGCTAGGTCTACTGGACTGACCACTGGAAGCACCCCATGCAGGAGGCGCACTAGAGATTGGAGGTGCATAATAAGGCTCATGAGGCCTAGGTGGAGCTGGAATACCACTGGCTACTGGAAGAGCTGAATGAACGAGGCGACCTATATGACCCCTACTATGACGACCTCCAGCTAGGGCACGGGCACCGGAATAGTGGCCCGACTCTCGAGACCTCTTGGCCTCCCTCTCCTCTCTATCCCTAGAATACATATCCTCAATCCTCCTAGCAATGCTCACCACCAAATGATAAGATATATCCATATCTAACTCACAAGCCATGCTAGATCTGATGCTGGGAATAAGCCCCTCAATGAATCGATGAACCTTCTCGCAAACCGTAGAAACCAAAGATGGTGCATGTCTAGCCAAGTCAATGTAACGGACAATATACTCCGAGACAGCCATACTACTCTGGAACAAATGCTCAAACTTTGTGTGCCAGCGTCCCTAAGACTCTGGGGGACATACTCCCTCGTGAACATATCCGAAAACTAAGCCAAAGTTAGGGAAGCTGCCTTATTTGGACTGTCTAACTCATAAGCACGCCACCACAATAGGCGGCTCCTCGAAGCTAGAAAACAGTGAAGGAAACCTCACTCGATCTTGATATGCCCATATTACGGAGTTTACGGTAGCACTCCTCCAGAAATCCCAAGGTGTCCTCAGATGCTAACCCAATGAATATAGGAGGATCATATTTCTTGAACCTCTCAAGTCTCTGCTGCTCATCCTCTAAAGCCGCTGCCCTGTCCTCGGGCTGAACTGGTACTGCGGGCGGTGCAAAAATAACCTTTGGGACCTGCTCAACATGTACTCGCTGCTCAGGAGTGTGGGTTGCGGGAGTCTGTACTCCTCCCCTGGCCTGGGATGTGGCTGCAGCAATTAGAAGCAACCCTGCCTGAGCCAAAGTGGTGTACATTCTCATAAATTGTGCCAAAGTCTCCTGTAGTGCTGGAGTATAGTGGCAGATGTATCAGGCGTCTGGACATCGACTGGTACTGTTGGTGGTACCTCGGCGGCAGCTCGCGCGGGTGCTCTGGCTGCACCACGAGCGCGTCCTTGGCCTTTACCTCGGCCTCGACCTCTGACGGCTCATTAGGGGGCACGGGTGCCTGATCATCTCAAGTAGCACGTGTCCTCACCATCTGTGAGAGAATTGAAGACAGAAGTTTAGAATTGTGATATCAAAAATCTCACACTACAAGGAAATCAAACGAAATGAAATTTTCCCAACAGTTACATAGCCTCTCGTAGATAAGTACAGACGTCTCCGTACCGATCAGCAAGGCTCTAATAAACCAACATGTGATTCATAACCCCTATGAACCTAGAGATCTGATACCAACTTGTCAAGACCCTAGTTTGCCCTCCGTGAACCATCATGACGGCACCTAGTCACTACGACTACGTAAGCCTAAATTATGGAAAAGAAAAAAAAATTGCGGAACTAATCAACTTAAACAGAAATAAGGAAAATAAATAGTGAGTAAATGTGTCGCTCGGCATACACCATAATAGATTCTCAAAACCATTACTTAATTCTAAGACCCGGAAACCCATGAATCACAAGCTAAGAAATATTATACAGCTCTAACTCCAGAATGTCAAACAAGAATAGAAATATAGAAGGACTAATACTAAATAGCAGGAATAGAAAGATATTCCTCAGTCTGCGGACGTGGAAGATATGCCTCAAAGTCGCTATAGCAGTTGCCTCGCCTCAGGGGTGGTAGGACTGAGTTGAAGTATCTGGATCTGCACATGAAAAATATGCGAAGGAAGGGCATGAGTACACCACAGTGGTACTCAGTAAGTGCCAAGCCTAACCTTGATTGGGTAGTGACGAGGAAGGTCTAGGCCCTACTGAGGTTAACTAAGATACATGTTTTAACATAATGAATTAAACAATGTAATACGTAATGCAAATTTGAAGGCAGTAGCAACTACTACAAGGGCAAGCAAAAACACAGTAAGAGATTCCAACGCTATCACGACCCAAAATCCACTAAGGGTCGCGATGGCACCGGACACTACTGGCAGGCAAGCCAACCAAATTACTTGATGAAGTTCTCATTTTGAAGAAAATCTTGAAAACTAAGATTTTCCTTCAATTTTTCATAAATAAAAAGATAACTGCTTCAATTCAAATTAAATAATAAGCAATTAATACAAAATATTTTAAACCATCCCAGAACCCGGTATCACAAGTGCATGAGCATTTACTAAGAAGGAAATAAAATACAACATCTATCTGGAATACAGCGGACAGAAAGTAAATACAATTTACTGGAAGGGAATATACTAGCTATGGGCCACCTCGAAGAATGCAACTTACTTAGTCCCCGAATCATCCGAGCTACTACGCCCAGTAGGCCACTAGAGTTTCATATACATATGCAACAAAAATGCACAGAAGTGTAGTATGCGTACGAAAACAACATGTACTTAATGAGTATCCCGTCTAATCTCGAAGAAGTAGAGACGAGGTGGTCGACTTCGACACTTACTAGTGGTCCAATAATGATGTCAATAATTCATTAAATCGTGGATTTCTATAAACATGATTTTAATCCAATAGAAGGAAACAAGTAAACAATTATTTCTTTTTATAGGAAATTTCTAAAATTTCTTTTCATTATTATCCAAATATTCTCAAGCCATGAAGAGGAAACAACTTTAATAAAATTTGAGGTAGAAATACAAGCATGCGCAACTCATGCCGAAGCGTACGGCCCACTCCAACAGAAAATAAACTGTGCACTGCCGAGGGTCGAACGGCGTGAACCATAGATGCATCTATTACCCCGCTTGCGAATCATGCATGCGACGCGGTCAAATTTAAATAAACAATCATCCTACTCGCGAACCTTATATGCGACGCATGTACACATAGAAATACATGCTCCAACAGCAAATTAAGAATTTATCGGGGAACATTTATTCAAATTAAAGCCAATTCTCTTTTTAACGATTTAAGAAAATGAAGTTTAATCCTTTTAGAAATTCATTTACCAATTCTACAGGATTTAAGCAATTCAACTGCAAACAACATTACAATTATTCCAAGTATGACATGCTTTTGGGTCCTAGACTACCCGGACAATAACATAATAGTAGCTACGTACGGACTCTCATCACAGCATGCGTATGTAGCCCCAAAAAATAGGAGCACATAACTAATTATTTCACCTATGGGGACAATTCCCTCTTACAAGGTTAGAAAGAAGACTCACCTCGCTCCGAAATTTCCATAACCGGCTTCCAAGCCCTTCCAACGACTCCAATTGATGCATAACGCCCCAAAACTATTCAAATAACGGGAAAACCAATAAAATTTCACTCTAATACTTGTAACAATTCAAATTATATAAGGTCCCAACTCCGCTCGAAAAGTTGACCAAAATGCCCTCGGGCCCACGTGCCCGAATTCCGTAAATTTCTCGAAGATAAATTCTACCCATAGCTTTACTAAGTCAAAAATATAATTTTCTCAAATTTTCATGCTCAAATTCAAGGTAAAAGTCCAAAATTCCAATTTCTAGGTCTTCCCCAAAAATCCCAAATTTACACTAATTTTCCATGTCTAAATCCAAGTAAGATCACATACTTAACTTAAAAATAGGAAGAAATCACTTACCTAGTGTTGCTTGGTGAAAATCCCTCCTTGAACTCTCCAAAATAGTCCAAGACAAATGAAGGAAATGGGCTAAAACTCGTGTTTAAAACAATCTGTCCAGTCTTCATCGAGTTGTACCTTACGCTGTGCAGGTTGTACATCCCATTACCATTTTCCCCTGTTGCACACATTTTATTAAAACACCCAAAACTCCTTGTGGAAATATCCAAATTACTAACGGTTTAAAGATTTAGAAACTAGACTGAATGATCTTTCATTTGATATGTTGTAAACCATATAACTCTTTATATATTCCGAGATATGAGCTTCTAAAGTAGACTCTATGCATCAGAAAATTCTGTCAAAATTGCTCCACCAGCCATTTTCAATCGATCATAACTTTCTGATAAAATGTGCAAGTGATAAATGGTTTAACTTTCTGGAAACTAGAATACAAGGGCAACAACTTTTATGCTTTGAAAATGTTCAGATACCTTATAGATTTCTAGAAATAGGCTTCCAAAATGCCTCCTCGATTGCACCATTTCTGTCCAAAACAGCTGTTGCAGCAGATTTTCAGCAGCTTTAAAGTTCCAAAATCAATCCGTTAGCCTTCCGAAATCCCCCCGAGACCCTCGGTACTTCAACCAATTATACTAACATGTCCCAAAATACAATACGAACTTAGCCGAGGCTTTAAATCACATCAAACAACGTCAAAATCATAAATCGTACTTCAATCCAAACTTTATGAACTTTGAAATTTCAAACTTCTACATTCGATGCCGAAATCCATCAAATCACGTCCGATTAACCTCAAATTTTGCACACAAGTCATATTAGACATTATGGACTTGCTACAACTTTCAGAAATGGAATCCGACCCCGATATCAAAAAGTCAAACTCTCTGTCAAACTTCTCAAAAACCTTCAAATTTCTATCTTTAGCCAAATGACTTCAAAATGACCTACGGACCTCCGAATTCACTTTCGATCGCGCTCCCGAATCCAGAATCACCATACGGATCTATTTCAAGACTCGAAATCTCAAACGAACATTGATAACCCTGAAATACATTTCAAGCCAAACTTATGAAATTTCTTCCAAAATGCTAACTTCCACCATGGGCGTCAAAACGCTCCTGGGTCATCCACAACCCGATCCGGACATACGCCCAAGTCCGAAATCATCATACGAGCCTGTTGGAACCTTCAAATCCTGATTCCAAGGTTGTTTACTCAAAAATCCAATCCTAGTTAATTCTTTCAACTTTAAGCTTCCGAAATGAGAATTCTCTCTCCAAATCAACTCTGAACTTCCCGCAATTCAATTCCGACCACGCGTACAAATCATAATACCTTAAATGAAGCTTCTCATGGCCTCAAACTGCTGAACGCCGCGCTAAAGCTCAAAACGACCGGTCGGGTCATTACATTCTCTCCCACTTAAATATACGTTCGTCCTCGAACGTGCTGAGAACTATACTGAAGTAGTCTGAAATCACTGTTTGACACCTCATGCACCTCCCCGTGCTACCACAACTTAGTTGAGCACATTAGATCGATAAATTCTGAAGATATTCCCTTTTTTTCAAGCAAATAAGCCTTAGAGCACAATTCTAACATCCGGAATTCTATGCCAGGACTGTTTCCAACATACTATCACCATATCAACCACTGCACGCTGTACCTAAACATGATTGCACTATTTTGCTGAATTCACACCTTGCACCGCATTACTCACAGGACCACAATAACACTCTATGATCAAATAAATCAAAATTCCACGAATCTGATGCTCCCATTGCACCTCATGACCTACATAGGTCTTGCTCTAACTCTTACAATACCGCCATGATAGAAGAGATATGTAGAAATTAATAACCAACGGCCAAATCAACAAATCATTAGGTCTATACTCCTGACAAGAACCATCACCTCATTTTGAACCAAATAATGGTCTTAGCTCCATAATATACTTCATATAGTCAGATTGAACTGATCCTAAATCCAATGATCTTGTCTCACCCAGTACGAATTGCTCAGGCAATACGCCACCCTGGACTTAATCAGAAGTCTCATATGATGCCACAATGTGCCAATATACTACCAATCCAAATGCGATACAAAAGGAAAATGAACTCTGAAAAGAAAATCCAATTACCCCGCCCGCGAATCATATATGCGACACGGGCACATAGCTAATATGAGTTTTCCTCAGAAAAATAGGAAACAAAACACATAAGACAGATATAGGGAACTGTACTTGACATCACACTGTTGCGGCGCACAACCCGATCCAAACAAAATACCCATGGCAGCGTGCCACCCGATCCACACATAGAATTCACATAAGGAGATACACACCGGGCTGAATGGCTCATTACAACAAAAATACCAGATATTGGTCACAAGCACGCTAAGTGCTTGATACCATCCTTGGGGAGACATATAGCGCCATAAGCTAACAACTCAAGCACAACTGGGGTGCAATATATGTTCTGAAGCTAAAGAGCCATCCTGCTCACATATCACCATCGTTACGCGGAACCTCAATACATAAGAATGTTATCGAGTCGTTCACAACTCACATGGAACAATATAGCATTACATGAAATAGCCGACGACGAAATAACACCCCATGTTTGAACACTCCTCCATAAGGAGCGCTATGCTGAAATGAGCACATTCGGCCTAATATAAGGGCCATATTCACATTTAAATCCATCCACATACCTCAAGCTGATTCTGATCGCACTGAACTAGGCTAATAACCTTTCAAAGGTCCATAATAACTCCCTTTTTTCTCATAACACATAAGAACAACCATCATAACCGGAGTAATCCTCCACAGTCCACAACCCAATAAACTGAGTGCCCTCCAAGCATCAACTCTCAATTTAACGACATCACCACAATCTTCATACTTGGTTTAACTCTTCAATTAATCAAGTGACTACACGCCACACTTATACAACCTTACCGTGGGGCACACTC
This sequence comes from Nicotiana glauca, assembly GCA_026770625.1. Classification (NCBI taxonomy): domain Eukaryota; kingdom Viridiplantae; phylum Streptophyta; class Magnoliopsida; order Solanales; family Solanaceae; genus Nicotiana; species Nicotiana glauca. Next base: position 104,580 of record MU722534.1, read on the forward strand.
CCACAACCTTCCTTAACAGATAACAAGTTGTACATCCAAACCACCGGCCGCACTCACACTCAAAAGCGATCAAGAATCCTTAACCAGGATGCAAAACCTTTTTCACAAAACACCGATCTCAGGTGACGCTGAAGACAATACCAACTTACTTTAAACATCAAAACTCCTTTCCTTCTCATCTGAGCTCGTGACATCCTTGTCAACACCGAACTGCAACCTTGATCCTTACTTAAAATTCCATACCACTCGCTGCACCCGACATGTCTATATACGATAGAACATGATTTTTATCATAACTCCGGAACCACTAATAGATTAACACTACATCATATAAAAACTTTTTACTTAACTCACTTCAGGAGAACCATAGCAACACTTAGGTGAATTCTCATAACCGTAGAATATGCAAATCTCCAAGTAGTGGCTTAAGCCACCATGGTCATTTCAGGATCCGCCTACACATAACAAGCCATAACAGTAGAATACTTTTTAGTAACATCGGTCGACAAGCCTCGCACGTACCATCACAAACCATTCGCATAACTTGATTACGCTGAAGGAACTGATCACTACCACCAATATGCCAATTCAACTATGGCTAACCAATCTATCTTCTTCCAATTTATCCTTTATTTCCTTAGAAATAATACTAACTCCATTCAACACATAACGTACTCCATCTGCACTCAATCCGAGTGACCTAGAATTGCGAGACCCTGCTATCTCAAATCCTATTAACCATTTCATACTTCCCAAATACTACACTGCAAGTCAAGACATCATAGAACATCCTGGGCCTTTTCTCATATGCTGCTACCAAGCTTGAATCCTAACCGTACCTATAGGCTCGAAATCATTAGGCACCACACTTTACCCCTTGAATCTACTAGGACCGTTATTGAGAGCCGCCTGCTCTGACTTGGCCCCAAATATGATCAACTCCATGAATCTAATAGCACATGAATATCCTCTCGACAAAGCACCCGGCATAATCACTTCCCTTGAAACCACATCTATACAAGGCATAAATCCTGAATCCTTCCCCAAGTCTGAATATGAGCCAATAAGGCCAACCATAGCACCATTTAACAATTCCGTTGCTCAAATCACCACTTATGTTCTTTTCTCGTAGCCGAAATAACTCAGAAATATGCTAACAACCAAAAAACCTCGCAAGTGGTTAACCATGCAACCCAATCATAGGCGGTGGGACTCTCCCTCTTAGCTTGAAGCCACTATTTAAAAACTCTAGAATTCACCAAAATTCCATATCTCTTATTTACATAACTTTGCGCAATCAACCGCCTAATTCTCGAATTCTTTCTGTAAAACCCCCTTTTTGTACTCTGAATCATCAATCACATTCGCACGACCGATCTCTTTGCTGCATATTAGCCCATACTTCAAATTAGATCCGTAGACCCCAATCAACAATCACTAAAATTCTCCAAATCGATCCAAACTGTCCTTAAGGCGCGTAGTCATCCAACCACCAAGCCCCTATGCAGCCCGCCACTCTCCCACTTTGGGAAAACTCACTTCTTTAATCAACTACTCGACCTGCGCTTCTTATCCCTGGCCTTATAGATGTTTTTAAACACCACCGGACACTTCCCACATGTCCTTCCTCATACTTTGCTGCTCAATTGTTGCCTTAATTAAAATCTATCTTCGTAGCACTTGAACCCACAAATTGCTACCGACTCTAAACCTTTCTGAAGATCATCTTTCTCGAGTCGTCGATATTAGAAACACTGACTCCATTCTGAACCACCACACTCTGCGACCTCTGACCATCGTTTCTTCAATACTGACTCGCAATATCCTGCTCCAAAGGCGAATTGTAGAAGATCATGACACCGGAAAATTTAGTACATTCAATAGGGACAACGACACTTCATTATAGAAGAAAACTCCACCACGCCCACAATTACCATGTCTCGTTACCCATCAGCCCAATTCTAAACATTCATAGGCCAATTGCCTTTCCACTTCCAGGAATAGAATACCGAATCTCTAGACCATGCACTGAGTAATCCTCCCTTCAAGTCATTCATTGCCCCGACACATAGGTAAACATCCTACCGTCATAACAATACTGTGGAATAATTATTCGTAAGCATCATGGCAACTTGTGCCTTACCTCAGAGCTCTCAAAAGTACCGCTACCGAGCCGAAACAACATAATATCGTTCCACAAGGCGATGATAATAGCTCACTAACCCCGCAGGGAGAAACACCCGCACCACATTCATAGTTCCATGACAAATCTTCAATTCTCGATTTATAACAAGCGCTCCGCGCCGCATAAGATTGAGTAGGAAAGAAACATTGGCATAAGCCTCATAGGAATCAAATTGCACGATAAGGAATCAAGAAGGGAAGTACTCCTAACAACCCTGTAGCCTTCCGAAGATAAGTACAGACGTCTCCGTACCGATCCGCGAGACTCTACTAGACTTCCTCATGACTCGTGAGACCTGCGGGAACCTAGTGCTCTGATACCATGTTGTCACGACCCAAAATCTACTAAGGGTCGCGATGGCACCGGACACTGCTATCAGGCAAGCCAACCAAATTACATGATGGAGTTCTCATTTCTAACAATATGAAAACTAAGATTTTCCTTTAATTTTTCATAAATAAAAAGATAATTGCTTCAATTAAGATTAAATAATAAGAAATTAATACAAAATATTTCAAACCATTCCAGAACCCGGTGTCACGAGTGCATGAGAATTTACTAAGAAGGAAATAAAATACAACATCTGTCGGGAATACAGCGGACAGAAAGTAAATACAATTTATTGGAAGGGACTATACTAGCTGCAGGCCGCCTCGAATAATGCAACTCACCTATTCTCCGAATCATCCGTGCTGCTACGCTAGTAGGCCACTAAAGTTACATATACATGTGCAATAAAAATGCACAGAAGTGTAGTATAAGTATGAAAACAACGTGAACTCAATGAGTATCTAATCTCGAAGAAGTAGAGACGAGGTGGTCGACTTCGACACTTACTAGTGGTCCAATAATGATGTCAATAATACATTAATTCGTGGATTTCTATAAATATGATTTTAATACAATAGAAGGAAACAAGTAAATAATTATTTCTTTTTATAGGAAATTTCCAAAATTCCTCTTCATTATTATCCAAATATTCTCAAGCCATGAAGAGGCAATAACAACTTTAATAAAATTCGAGGTAACAATATAAGCATGCGCAACTTATGCCGAGGCTTACGGCTTGCTCCAACAAAAAATAAACTGTGCACTGCCGAGGGTCGAACGACGCGAACCATAGATGCATCTATTACCTCGCTCGCGAACCATGCATGCGACGCGGTCAAATTTAAATAAACAATCATCCTACTCGTGAACCTTACATACGACGTAGGTACACATAGAAATACATGCTCCAATAGCAAATTAAGAATTTATTGGGGAACATTTATCCAAATTAAAGCCAATTCTCTTTTTAACGATTTAAGAAAATAAAGTTTAATCCTTTTAGAAATTTATTTATCAATTCGACAGGATTTAAGCAATTCAACATTAAACAACATTACAATTATTCCAAGTACAACATGTTGTTTGGGTCCTAGACTACCCGGACAATAACATAATAGTATCTATGCACGGACTCTCGTTACATCGTACGTATGTAGCCCCCACAAATAGGAGCACATAACTAATTATTTCACATATGGGGACAATTCCCTCTTACAAGGTTAGAAAGGAGACTCACCTCGCTCCGAAATTTCCATAACCGGCTTCCAAGCCCTTCCAACGACTCCAATTGATGCATAACGCCCCCAAAACTATTCAAATAACGGGCAAACCAATAAAAATTCACTCTAATACTTGTAACAATTCAAATTATATAAGTTCCCAATTCCGCTCGAAAAGTTGACCAAAATGCCCTCGGGCCCACGTGCCCGGATTCTGAAATTTCTCGAAGATAAATTCTACCCACAACTTTACTAAGTCAAATATACAGTTTGCTCAAATTTTCATGCTCAAATTCAAGGTAAAAGTCCAAAATTCCAAGTTCTAGGTCTTCCCCCAAAATCCCAAATTTATACTAATTTTTCATGTCTAAATCCATATAAGATCACATATTTAACTCAAAAATAGGAAGAAATCACTTACCTTGTGTTGCTTGGTGAAAATCCCTCCTTGAGCTCTCCAAAATAGTTCAAGCGAAATGAAAGAAATGGGCTAAAACTCTTGTTTAAAACAATCTGCCCAGGCTTCATCGAGTTGTACCTTATGTTGTGCAGGTTGTACATCCCATTACCATTTTCCCCTGTTGTACACCTTTTATTAAAACGCCCATAACTCCTTGTGGAAATATCCAAATTACAAACGGTTTAATGATTTAGAAACTAGACTCAAAGATATTTCATTTGATAGGTTGTACATCATATAACTCTTTATATATTCCGAGATATGAGCTTCTAAAGTAGGCTCCATGCTTCAGAAAATTCTGTCAAAACTGCTCCACCAACCATTTTCAGTCTATCATAACTTTCTGATAAAATGTCCAAATGATGAACGGTTTAACTTTCTGGAAACTAGAATACAAGGTCAACAACTTTGATGTTTTGAAAAGTTTCATATTCCTTATATATTTCAGGATATAAGCTTCCAAAGTGGCCTCCTCGATTGCATCATTGCTGTCAAAAACAGTAGTTGCAACAGATTTTCAGCAGCTTTAAAGTTCCGAAATCGATCCGTTAGCCTTCCGAAATCCCCCCGAGACCCTCGGGACTTCAACCAATTATACCAACATATCCCAAAATACAATAAGAACTTAGCCATGTGAAAATCTCTTCAAAAATCGTGATCTCCCGAGGTCCCAAGTCCAAAATATGAGTTATGGTCTAAACCCTCGATTTAGGGTTTTAAATTTTTCCAAGGTCATTTGGGAATCGCGATCGCGAGAAATCATTTACGATCGCGAAGTGTAAAAGTGCTCCAGAAAATGGCCTACGTGAACGCGAGAGGAAGTATGCGATCGCAGACGAGGAAAAAGGTGACAGACGCGTTCGCGGTCGAATCCACGCGAACGCGAAGAGGAAAATGGCCAGCCACCGGCTCAGTTTCTACTATGCGAACATGAAGAATGGGATGCGAACGCAAAGAAAGAGGGAATAGACTTCCGCGATCGCGAACCAACTAACGTGATTGCGTAGAACAAAATGATCACCCTCCAAAATTACTCTACGCGAATGCAGAGGAAGGGTTGCGATGGCACTGAAGGAAACCAGATACCAATAGTTCAGTAATTTAACAAGTTCTAAAAATTATCCGTTGAGCATCCGAAACACACCCGAGCTCCTCGAGACCTCAACCAAACCTGCCAACCAACCCTAAAACATCACCCAAACTTGTTCTAACCTTCGGAACGCTAAACATAATATCAAAACACCTATTTTTCATCTGATTTATCCTTAAGATTTTCAAAAACTCTAAAAACACATTTTCAATCAAAAATTCTACCAAACCTCATCCGAATGACCTGAAACTTTGCACGCACATCCCAAATGACATAACTACTACAACTCTCGGAATTCCATTCTGACCCTCGGATCAAAATCTTACTATCGAACCGGAAACTTCCAAAATTCGACCTTTTGGCATTTCAAGCTTAAATTAGCTACGGACCTCCAAAACACAATCCGACCACACCCCTAAACCCGAAATCACCTAACGAAGTTAATGGAACCATCTGATTCTGAGGTTGTCTTCATGCTGTTCCGACTACGGTCAATTTTCCAACACTTAAGCTCTCGTTTAGAGACTAAGTGTCCCAAAACTCTCCGAAACTCAAAACCGAACATACCGAAAAATTAAAATAGAAGAAATAAACTTTGGGGAAGCATTTAATAGTGGATCGGGGCGTAAATTCGAAAAAAGACCGGTCGGGTCGTTACAGTATAGAATTGAAAGGTCGCTACGTTTCCATTCACCATCTATAACTAAATATTTTAATTAATATTAAAATCACTTCTTAGTGTGTACTTTATTTCAAGTCTAAATCCATTACAAAAAAATAAAAATAAATAATATATGTAACTGGTGAGACAAACAACATAATTTAAATTTTATTAAAACAAAACATATAATAATAATTTATATGTTTGCCAGGACATCCAAGTACCAATCAAATACTAATTCCTGCACATATATTCTTACAGATGCACCATGCAAAATATTATGATAAATCTCAGTTAAAATTATATCCCAAGACTATTGAAGATAGTCCGCTAAAATAGTTAATGCTTTCCAATCACTAGTTTCTATGTAACTAGCCAATTCATTTCTTTTTAACTGAAAAAGGTGTATAAATCCATAGTGATCCTCTCCCACTTCCACTAGGAATAACCATCTGCTGAAGCAAGCCACCCAGTCTCTGATGCTCATATTTCACCTGCTAACAATTGAGACACCGAACTACAAACCCCACAATGTCTTTCTTCATTCTTCTCCACCAATAGTGCTGCCTCAAATCCTAGTACATCTTCGCGGCACCGGGATAAATGGAATACCTCGAGCTATGGGCCTCCTCCAATATCCACTACCGAAGCCCATCCACATTGGGCACACAAATTCGGCCCTGCATCCTCAACACTCCATCATCATCAATGGTCACATCTCTAGTATCATCGTGCTGAACTCGGTCCCTAAGGATAAGCAAATGTGGATCATCATACTGGCACTCTCTGATGCGATCATATAAAGAAGACCGAGAAACCACATAATCCAATACACGATTGGGCTTAGAAATATCCAACCTCACGATCCGATTGGCCAAAGCCTGAACATCAACTGCAAGAGGTATCTTTCCAACTGGAATATATGCCAAAATCCCCATACTCACTGCCTTTCGGCTCAAAGTATCGGCCACCACATTGGCCTTTACCGCATGGTACACTATAGTGATATCATAATCCTTAAGCAACTCTAACCATCTTCGCTGCCTCAAATTAAGATCCTTTTACTTGAACAAATAATGAAGACTGAGATGATAAGTGAATACCTCACAAGACACGCCATACAACTAATGCCTCCAAATCTTCAATACGTGAACTATGGAAGCCAACTCTAAATCATGAACGGGGTAGTTCTTCTCATGGGACTTCAACTGACGAGAAGCATATGCAATAACTCTACCCTCCTACATCAAAACACAACCAATCCCTACTCTCGAAGCATCACAATACACTATATATGAACCAGAAGCTGATGGCAAAACCAATATTAGAGCTGTGGTCAAAGCTGTCTTGAGCTTCTGAAAGCTCTCCTCACACTCGTTTGACCATACAAATGAAGCACCCTTCTGAGTCAACTTGGTCAAGGACGATGCGATAGATGAGAATCCCTGAACAAACCGGAGATAATAGCCTGCCAAACCGAGAAAAATATGAATCTCAGTAGCTGAGGACGGTCTGGGCCAACTCTACACTACCTCTATCTTCTTTGGATCAACCTAAATCCCCTCACTGGAGACCACGTGTCCCAAGAATGCCACTGAACTGAGCCAAAACTCACACTTGGAAAACTTTGCATAAAGTTTCTCCTCCCTCAATCTCTGCAACACAACCCTCAATTTCTCCGCGTGCTCCTCCTAACTACTCAAATATACAAGAATATCATCAATGAAGACTATGACAAACGAGTCAAGATAAGTCCGGAACACGTCGTTCATCAAATGCATAAACATTACTGGGGCATTGGTCAGCCCATAAGACATAACCAGGAATTCATAATGATCATATCTGGTCCTGAAGGTTGTCTTAAGAATATCCAAATCCTTGATCTTCAACTGGTGATAACCCGAACGGAGATCAATCTTGGAGAACACCCTTGCTCCCTGAAGCTGGTCGAATAGATCATCAATGCGAGGCAAAGGATACTCGTTCTTAATTTTTACCTTGTTAAATTGCCTATAATCAATGCATATACTCATGGTGCCATCCCTCTTCTTCACAAACAGAACCGGCGCACCCCAAGGTGACATACTAGGCCGGATGAACCCCTTATCTAGGAGTTCCTAAAGTTGCTCCTTTAACTCCTTCAACTCTACTAGTTCCCTAGAATACGGCAGAATAGAAATGGGCTGAGTGCCCGGAACCAGGTCAATACCAAAATCAATATCGTTGTCTGGTGGCATGGCCGGAAAGTCTGCAAAACATACATCAGGGAAGTCCCTCACAACTGAAACAGAATCAATACTGGGAGCCTCAGCTCCAACATCCCTCGCAAAGGAAAGATACGATTGACAACCCTTCCCAACCATACGATGGGCTTTCAAGAAAGAGATCACTCTACTAGGAACATAATCAGTCACACCACGCTACTTGATCTGCAGTACACCCGGCATAGCCAAAGTGACTGTCTTGGCATGACAGTCTAAAATAGCATGACAAGGAGATAACCAATCCATGCCCAAAATGACATCGAAATCCATTATACTCAGTAATAAAAGATCAACTCGGGTTTACAAAGCCCCAATAGTCACCACACAAAATCGGTACATACGGTCTACAATAATAGTATCGCCCACCAGGGTAGATACATGAATAGGTAAAGCAAGAATCTCACGGGGCGTACCTAAATAATGAGCAACATATGATGACATATAAAAATAGGTGGATCCGGGATCAAATAATACAGAGGCATCTCTGTGGCAGATTGAAATAATACCTGAAATGACAGCATCGAAGGAAATAGCAACGGATCTGCCTGGAATAGCATAGAAACGGGCCTGACCACCCCTTGATCGACCTCTCCCTTTGGGGCGACCCCTGGCTGACTGACCTCCACCCCTAGTTGGCTGAGTGGGCGGTGGCGGAGTAACTGGTTCTGAAACCGAAGGCTGACCCCTCTACTGGGATGAACTAGAAGCACGACGAGGACACTGCCTCCACATGTGGCCCATCTCACCACACTCATAACAACTCCCAGGTGCTAGGGAAGGGGACTGAAGGGAACCCCTCGCACCGGAGTGACTAGCAGATGCACTCAGCATAGAAGAACCCTAAGCTGATGGGGCATGAGTTGAAATCTGAGATGGAAGGGCGCTGAGTGATGACTGGCCCTGCTGATACCCATGATAACCACGACCCGAAGATTCCCCGTGATACTCTAGGCGAGCTGACTGAGCGGGCCTGAATGAACGGCCTCTACCATGCTGAAACTGGCCCCTCAAAGGAGCACTACTATAGCTATCAGATCCTCGAGGCCTCTTGGCCTCCCTCTCCTCTCACTCCTGTCGGCAAACTGACTCAATCTCAAGAGCGATATCAACCACCTCCTCGAACGAAGTACCAGATACCCTCTCTCGGGTCATAAGAATACGGAGCTGATAAGTAAGACCATCAACGAATCTCCTGATCCTCTCTCGATTTGTCAGAACCAACCAGATGGCATGACAGGCCAACTCAAAAAACCTCGACTCATACTATGACACAATCATCTCCCCCTATCGCAAACCACTCAAACTGCCTACACAGCTTTTCTCTGCGGGACTGCGGCATATACTTCTCTAGGAAGAGAACAGAGAACTGCTTCCAGGTAAGGGGCGTTGCACCAACAGGCCTACGTCTCTCATACGCCTCCCACCAAGTGAAGGCAGCCCTAGAAAACTGAAAGGTGGTAAATGCCACACCACTAGTCTCAAGAATCCCTGCTGTACGAAGCATTCGCTGGCAATTATCTAAGACCTGGGCATCCTCGCCCTCTGCACCACTAAATGCCGGAGGCTGGAGTCTACCAAACCTCTCAAGTCGACGCTGCTCATCATCAGACATAACTGGCACGACAAACTTCTGAGCTAGTGCGACCGGCTGGGTTGGAGGTGCCACCAACGTCTGGAGTCCCTACACAACCTGATTAGGTGTGCGAGCAACAGGGGTCTTGATCACTCCCCCGGTTTGTGAAGTAACTGCGGTTGTAGTAGCTGAAACCGCCTGAGCCAAACTGGTACACACTAACAGGATCTGAGATAAAGCCTCCTAAAGGCCTGGAATCACAATAGGCACAGCTGGTGCCTGAACCGGTGCTGCTAGAGCATCCATAGCTGGAGCCTGATCCTGAGCTGGGGCAGCTGGTGGATCAACAGGTGCTTCCCTCACTGCTCTGCCTCTGCCATGACCACGACCGCGTCCACGGCCACTAGTGGCCTCAGCTGGTGGTGCTGGTGGTTGTCCGATAGGTTGCGTTCTCACCATCTGTGAGAGAATAGAATAACAGAAGTTTAGTACTCGGATCAACAAGTTCGCACGACAAGAGTTTCAAGAATATGAACTTTTTCCTAAAGATTCTGCAACCTCTCAAGGATAAATACAGAAGTCTCCATACCGATCCGCGAGACTCTACTAAACCTGCTCATGACACGTGAGACTTATGTAACTTAGGGTCTTATACAAACTTGTCATGACCCTAACCTCGAACCCGATCGTGATGGTGCCTCTCATGAAGACAAGGCCTGCCAATTGAACTAAATCTCATTTTAAATAGTTAAATAACAAAATGATAGTCTAAACATGGTTTAATAACACGAAATAGCAGAAATTCGGTTAAACAAATACGGAAATCAGCAAGACACAGCCTTAACCGGTGTGTCACAAGCCATGAGCAACTACAAGTCCTTATGCAAGTCTACTAAGTATAGTATCTGATACAACTATTTGAAGGACATAGAAAATAATAATATAAGGGAGGCACGGGGGCTGCGGACGCCAACAGATACCTCGTAGTCTCCAAAACACCGCCTGAATTGGAGGAATCAACACTACGGAGCGGGACCAACAATGCCTAAATTTGCACACACGGTGCAGGGAGTAATGTGAGTACTCCGACCCAGTGAGTAACAAATATAAATAATGACTAAAGATAAGAAATCACATGAAGCACAAAGTATTCTATAATGAAGCAGTATAACATCGTTTGAAAATAGTGAACTAGTAAAAATCTAGTAAAAACTCCTTTCAACAAGTAAAATAGGTAAATAAGGTAAAGTAACAGACAGAAGTTCGCCCCTTTGGCTCAGTATCCACAAATCCGCCCCTTGGTCCATATCTCAGTACACTGCCAGTCCCTCGGGCTCAATCTCATATCACTGGGTACCCACGCTCACTGAGGGTGTACAGACTCTTGGAGGTGCCCCTTACAGCCCAAGCGCAATATCAAGCCATATCGTGGCATCAAATTTAGGCCCTCAGCCTCAAATCTATATCAGTGTTTCCTCACAGCTAGGCCCTCGGCCTTACTTATCAAAAATAGTCACAAGCCCCTCGGGCATTAGTAAAATAGTATTTCTCAACCCAAAACATCATTTTAAATGTTATTTAAGTCTCAAAACTGAGTGAAAATGACTGATTAGTAAAACAATGGAAAATAACATGACTGAGTTCAATAAATAAGTCAAAACAGTGAGTACATAGTAATAAAAATCCCCGAAGGGTTCAAATTGTTGGCACGAAGTCCAAATATGGAAATCAGCCCAAATCTGATGAAAACAAATAAGTTTCAGTCAAATATGTGGTAAAATCATCGATCGGGACGGACCAAGTCACAGTCCCCAATAGTAAACGACCCCACGATCGTCATTGAGCGTGTGCCTCACCTCAATATAGCACTACGATATGCAAATCTGGGGTTCTAAACCCTCAGGACATCATTTACATTCATTACTCACCTCGAACCATCTAAATCTCTAGCACGCGACACCTTTGCCCCTCGAATTGGCCTCCACGCACGTTGATTCTGTCTAAAATCAGAACGAATACATCACAATATGCAAAGGGAACAAAGCCCAAGCGAAAACATTCGAAAAATACCAAAAGTCCCGAAATTAGCAAAACCCGAGCCCCAGGCCCACTTCTCGAAAGTCAAAAAATTTTACATCAACGGGTTCCTCATCTCCCCACGAGTTCATACATACCAAAAGTTTTCAAATCTAACCTTAATTGGTCCTCCAAATCCCCAAATTTAAATTCTAAAATCCCAAGCCCTAGTTCTTCTATTTTTAGCTTAAGTTCCATGATTTTCTAGGTAGATTTCACAATAGAAACAAGTTTAAGTTCAAAAATCTTACCTCCAATCGATTCCCTTTGAATCCCTCTTTAATCTCTACCAAGAAGCTCTCAAAATGATCAACAATGGGTGAAAACAAACGCAAAATCGCGGATGAAATGACTTAAAACATTCTGCCCAGGCCTGACTTTCCTTCTTCACAAACGCGGTCAAAGCCTCACGTTCGCGAAGCACAAAATTTTTGTTAACCAAAAATTCCTCTTTGCGAACGCGGTGCCTTAGCTTTAAAAACCTACGCGAAAGCGACCCAGTATCTCACGAACGTGATGCCTATCAATCCAGCACTTCACGAACGCGTCCCATGCCTCGCGAATGCGAAGTCTAAACTTCCACCTTCCTCTGGTTACTCTTCGCGAATGCGGAAACATCATTGCGTCCGTGAAACACACAGGACCTCACCTTCGCGAATGCAGAACCAACATCGCGAACGCGAATGCCAAATTCTCAGCCTCTTCACGCATCCCTTCGCGAACACAAGATCCTTCTTGTGAACGCGAAGGCCAAAAGTCTGCAACACCAGCACCAGAAAATCTGCAACTTTCAAAACATGAAATTGATCCGTTTAACCACCCTAAACTCACCCGAGGCCCTCGGGACCTCAACCAAAGGCACCACACCCCCTAATACCTTATTCAAACTTCTTTCAATCATCAAAACACCTCAAACAACATTAAATCACCTAAAACACATCGGATTCAAGCCTAAGTTTCTAAAATCTTCCGAAATACGCTTTTGATCAAAAACCCAACCAAACCATGTCCGAATGACCTGAAATATTTCACACAGATCCCAAATGACATAACGAAGCTACTGCAACTCTCAGAATTTGATTCCGACTCTCAGATCAAAATCTCACCTACCAACCGGAAATCGCCAAAATATCAACTTCACCAATTCAAGCATAATTCTACATCGGACATCCAAAACCCATTCTGATCACGCTCCTAAGTCACAAATCACCTCCTAAAGCTAACCAAACCATCGGAGCTCACATCTGAATCCTCTAACACATAAGTCAACATCTGGTTCACTTTTCCAACTTAAGCCTTCTTAAAAGAGACTAAGTGCCTCAAACTTTACCAAAATCATTTTGGACTCGATCCGACCAAACCGATACCACAAAATACGGACAACGAAGCATAAAGAAGCAGAAATGGGGGAAATGGAGTGGTAACTCATGACACGACTGGCTGGGTCATCACAACTGATCATGGAGAGATCGATGGTAGCCATGGGATATTTCATAACATGGTTATGGGTAAAAGCAATATGTCGATGGAGAATACAAATCGTGATTCTAAAATTCATGATATGGTTGTGGATGAGTTTGGGATGCACTTAGGGGGTTAGCCCAATGAAAATATTAAACAAACTCCTAACGATAATGCAAAACATTTTTATGAATAGTTAGGGGAAGCTAGTCGTCCACTACATAAAGGAAGTCTGCACTCTGAGTTATCTGTTGCAGTTAGATTACTAAGTATCAAATCTGATTGGAATATTTCTCAAGGAGCCATTGACTCTTTCATTGACCTTATGCATGAACTAGTTGACCCTGATATCGAATTATCTGGTGATTTCTATAAGGCAAAGAGATTAGTTTCTAAGTTAGGACTTTTGTCAATGAGAATTTATTGTTGTGAAGACAGTTTCATGTTATATTATAAAGATGATGCAGCTTTGGACAGTTGTAAATTTTGCAAAAAGCCTCATTTCAAGACGCTTTTAGCCGAGAATATGGTCCCTATTAAGTCGATGCATTATTTACCTCTTATACCTAGGTTAAAGAGGTTATATGCGTCGATGAGTTCTGCTCCTCATATGAGATGGTACTTTGAAAATAGAAGACCACCTGGTGTTATGTGTCATCCTTCAGATGGAGAAGCTTGTAAGCACTTTGATAGGACATATCCAGATTTTGCTAGTGAACCAAGGAACATTCGGTTAGGTCTGTGTGCGGATGGCTTCACGCCTTTTTCTGTATCTGCGACACCATACTCATTTTGGCCTGTCTTTCTTACACCTTATAATCTACCACCTGAGTTGTGCATGACTATCCATATATATTCTTAAATTGTATTATCCCCGATCCACGTAATTCAAAAAGTTTGATTGATATATATGGGAACACCGCTATAGCGCGGATGTGGCTGCAAATTTTCATCTCAAAGCTCGCAAGCGGTTGTCGCATTATTTCTCCAAAGCTAGAAAGTTGAACCAAAAGCCTGACTGGTTGCTTCAGAATTTATGGGAGGATTTGCAAAGGCAATGGCTTACCGCAAAGTTCTTAGAGAAGAGCGAAAAAGGAAAGAAAGCTCGTGCATATGAGAAGGGAGGATCCTTGCACACTGGAGGTGCGATCAGCCTAGGGACAATAAAAAGAAAAATGGTACGTAATTGCTTAATTTATTTTAATTTTCAAAGTATATCTATTCTGTTTATTAACTAAATTTATGAATTTTTAGGAAAAGAAGTTGGGGCGTCCGATGAACCAAGATGAGCTATTCAAAGAGACTCATATTATAAAGAACAAGAAAGAGACGGATCAAGAAAGGTGGAGTCAAGGGCCGAGTCTCGACTGTACATATAAGTTTTCACTTTTCATTAAGTATTTTGATTTACTTTTATATAAATTTTGAAATACTAGTTCAATGTAATTTTTCTTATAGGGTCGCTTCACAGCTGAAGTGGAGGAATTCATACGTAGTTGGCCTCCTAATGAGTCGGGCGAGCCAATCCAACCTTCGAACGAGGATGCTGAAAGAATGTGGACAGAGGCTGTTGGCAGTCCAAAATAGGGGAAGGAATACGGGCTTCATACTAAGAAATTCCATCGCTATAAGTGTGGAATGCAAGGAATAGGGACTTTCTCGCAAGCCAAGCAACTTGATGAGTAGAGCCTCTTCGCTATGCGGGAGACTGTGACAAAGCTCACATCCGAACTAGAAGCTGCCAAGGAAAGAGAAAAGCTTAGAGCTGCTCAGTATATTGGCATGCAACAGCAGATCAAATCTCTCCTAGCTTCTAGCAATTTTTCGATTCCCCGGTCTCGTGAGTCATCGCCAAAGGCTCGCCTTCCCCGTGCTCATTCCTCCCGCACTCCAAGTGCTCGTTTCTCCCATTCTCCCCGTGATCGTTCTTCCCGTCCTCGACAAGTACACCCTTCTGGATACCATCTTGGTGATGAAAGTTCATCAGATGGTGATGATAATGATGTACAAAACAATCCTTGACTTTTATACACATTGAACTAGACAAATACAATCGGTTTTCGAATAGCTTGTAATATAAGTTAACTTAGTTTGGTTAGCTTAATGTGTTAGTTCTACTGAAATTTATACTTTTTGGTTTTAATGTTATTGTTAATGTTGTTGTTGCGTTGTTGTTGTGTTGTTGTTGTTGTTGTTTATTGTTGTTGTCACGACCCGGATTTCCCACCCTCGGGGGTCGTGATGGCGCCTGTCACACCTTCTTTTTTTCGTTAATACACCCTGTGAAGGGCGTAAAGGAGTTTTTCCAATTAAAGGACCATCGAAATGAGATTTAATATTATTTATTCAGAGTCTCCACTTGGGAGATTAATGGTGTTCCATTGAATCCCGAACCGAGGAAAATATGACTCTGTTAACAGTCCGCGAACCAAAAATCCGGATAAGGAATTCTGTTAACCCGGGAGAAGGTGTTAGGCATTCCCGGATTCCGTGGTTCTAGCACAGTCGCTCAACTGTTATATTTAATTTTTATCTGATTTCAATACATGTTCTTTTTTATGTGTCTTTTGTTAATAACCTGCTTTTATTATATTTATTATTTATTTTATTTTTTACAAAAATTACAACGTCGTAAAAATGTATCTCGAACCACGCCGCACCAGTGCGCCCGTGGCTTTGGACACATTTCGACTTCGTTGAGATTTAGATTTGGGTCACATAAATGTGCACCCATATTTAGGAAGGTGATATTATTAAAATACGCGCCTGAAGCAACTACACGTTTGTGATTTACGAGGGCCATGAAATTTACTAAATGGCACGCCTCGAATTCTAAGGCTCAAAATATTTTCTATGTCCGAAACAAGCTACATTCTCATAAACAAACCCAAGTCAAAAACGAACGAAACAGGACCGTGGATCTTTAAACAAAATTACCAGCTACCTTTGTATCTTTACCACAAATATGAGCAATATTATTGTAGTATAATGGAAGTTAATATTCATATGAAAAAACGTATTTGCTTTTCCCTTAAAACATGAATCTGTTCGAGCACGTATTAAACTCGTGATGTGATACTGATAATTGTCTATCTTATCATAATGGTATATAATTTCAAGTAAAACCAGGTTGTTAAATTGAGACAGATTTGTTGGAATGTCGTGAAACTTCAGAGGGACAAATATTTACACAACTTAACCAATCACACTATCTTCCATAGATCCAAACACAAAGTAATGAGATATTGTTCACTTGTGATTTCACTTTATACTTGACTCATTCTATTTACTTATTTTCTGAGGGATTCTTAGAAACCACTAAGTGAATAACAAATTGGAAATAATGACTCTTATTAACACAGATAAACCAATCGTTTTGCATCAATCTCTGAACCACGGAAGTTATTACTAATTAAGACTACATGAAATTGTTCTAAGTATGTGTTCAATTTGAACTTAAACCTATCATGGCTAACACACCTATTCCACAAGCAAATGCACCCTTAACTGTTTTTGATTTATTATTGTTAAATTAAAACGGGTATTAGCTCAAATTAAAGCTGTAACAAGATGATCACAAATTTAAACCATCCAAACAGTCCAATTAAACACATTCCATTCAGAATTAAACTGCAAATCTATCCTATAGCCAACTATTGTTACATCATGATCCCAATAATTCGGCAATGTTCATAATTAAGCAGTCCTAATCATTCAAATTAACTTGAATAAGTCCAAACAAAATTTTCTAATCTAACACAGTTCAAATGATCGTAATAGACTGTTGCAAAACTGAAGCTTCCATTTCATTTCAACATGGACATACTACAACAGGGATGCAAGTTCGAAAATGTGTACCTGAATCAGAAATTAAGAGGAATCAGCAGTGGAGAAAATAACAGCAGCAAACCAGGAAGTTTCAGAGCAATTTCAATGATCAATACAGCTCAACCAGATTCGAAATTATACCCCAACCTACTGCTGAAACTAACAGATGACAAAATAGCCTCAAATAGCCTCAATTAAGCCCAAATTCACTTGAATTACCCTTAGGAATATCCAGGAAAACTTCAGCGCCCAAAAATATCCAAAATCAATCAAACACACTCAAAATTACTTGAAAAATCACACTATTGAACCTCTGAAAGTTTTCGAACTAGCAGAATAAACTTTAGCAGACTAAAATCGAACTATAAAACCCAAAAGAGAATACTGAAATTCGAAATTGAGCCAAAATATTCAATGAAACAGTAGTTTTTTATGTTTTCAGAGATTTTTCTATGATTTTGGATTTTTGTAGAGTTTAAATTTCAAATTTTGGAATTTCAAATTGAGAAGAGAGTTTTGGGGGGAAATTTGGAGGCTGAAACTTGTGAATTAAGGCATTGGGGTGCCTTTTTATAGGCACAAATTGGGGCAGAATATTCTATAAGTTCCTCACACTTTTTTTCTTTTCTAATTTTCAGATTTCTTTTATTTAACCCTTTATTTTTAACTTGTTATTCAAATTACTGCACTTCAAATGCAGAAACTTACACTAAGACCCTAGTTGGAATGTTCTAGAAGGTTCTACCATCATCTACCATATTCCCATGCCCTTGTGAATGCCTATAGTACCCTTATTTACATCTTACAATTACTAATTCTAATGAATCTGCCATTTTTCTATGCCAAAATTACCCCTGTTACTCCTCAAAATTATTGCCAGACCTACCCTTGACCCCCTGAACTTACTATCCTGTGTTTTATTTCCATTTACCTAATTAACCAATATCACTCATAACCAAATCAGCTAAGCTAACCAATACAAACTAATTGAAGCTAAATATGGAACTAAAACAATACTAATTATTTACTAAATACTAATGATCAGATTAAACCAAACCAAAATAAAACTGATTAAGGAAGAAATAGAACGACTTAACCAAGAACTAAACTACTAAACCAAACTGACGTCAGAAATTTAAAACGAACTATTCATACCCATTGAATTCAATCTCAAATAAACCTCCAAGTCTACTTTTGTGTGAAAGGATAAACCTAATTAAACTAACTGCCAACTAAAGATCATCAGATTATTATTGAATTTAAAACAACACAAACACTAATCAAGAGGAAATTAAAAACATGCATGACTGATTAACCTAATTTTTAGCAAGTAAAACCAAAAAAATGAAAACAACAAACAAAAATCATAAAGAGAACAAATGAAATTAAAGGGAAAAAAGGTGACTCACTAGCACAGAACTCCGGTTGACCAAATCGTCGGAATCCTTCCAGGATTCATGATCCGTGACATCCCAAATAGTGTGTTTTCCAAAGAAAACACGCTATTTGGGATACTACGATCAGGAATCACCAAGGATTGGGTTAGGGTTTTTGGCCAAAAAAATTAATTTGATATTTGACAATTTCCAGCAAGATTCGACGGACAAGCTTGGTAGATTAAGATAGATGAGGGGAAGAGGAGTTCATGGTATGAATTTGGAGATTTTTGACATACTTCGAGTCTTGGCCGGAAAACTTTGATTTGATATTCGAAGCTTTCCGGCAAGATTCGAAGGAAACCACTGGCAGGGATGGAAAGAGGAAGGGGAGGTGAGTTCATGGTGTGAATTTAGGGTTGATCGGACGCTGGCCGCCGCCGTGGGCGATTTCCGACGGCGGAGCTGGGCAGAGCCGGCGGAGATGCAGAGATACGAGGAAGAAGAGTATGGTTTAAGGTTTTAATTATTTTTCAGATAATTTTAAGTAAAATAGGGGAAGGGCTTCTGGCCATTGGATTAGAAAGAGCTAATGGCCCAGATTGGGTGACGCTAAAACGGCGTTGTCTGTTGGGGTCAAGGGGACGGACCGGGTTAATTCTACTTGGGCTTGACTTGGTCCGGTATTTTTTGTGAGGTTATGGGCTGAGGGATTGGTTACAAATGGCCCAAATCAGCCTTCTCTCCTTTTTTAATACCACTCCCTTTTGTTTTCTTCTTTTTTTTCAAATTGTTTTCTTTTTCTCTTCTTTTTTCTTATTTTGTATTTATATATATATATATTTTTTTTGTTAAAATGACAACAAATAAAATCAAAGACCAAATTGACTCTAATATGGTATTATTTAATTTTCACAATTAACTAATTTCTAATTTTAGACTGAAATCAAAACAAATTCTACAAATTAAAAATAAAAGTGCAACGACCCATTTTTGTCATTTTCTCTATATGAAAACAGTTTTAGCTACTAATTAATACTAACCAATATGAAATTGAATCCCAAGCAAATGCCAAATGTATATATTTTTTTTTATTTTTCATATGAATTATTATGCACCCAATTAACACAAAAATGCGACGAAATTCATAAAAATTATAAAATTATTTTATTTGAAATTTTTGGAATAATTTGCGTAGGGCAAAAATCACGTGTTCACAGCGCCTACTCGTATAAGCTAGGCAAGCCACAATTCATAAACTCCTAACTCCTTTATTTTAAATCCTTTTATCAATCATAACAACAAGCGTTAAATATTTAAATAATAGCGGAAATATGAAATTAAGGTAGAAGACTTAAATTAAATAAGCTGAACAATATTGCGAAGATCATCTTATGCCTCTACCCAAAAACTGGTATCACAGCATCCACGGACTACTAGGAGTACTAAATACAATCGTTCGAAAGAACATTGTTTGTCTCAAAAACATGAGATAACAGACTGAAATATAAGATAAAGGAGACGCCGGGACTGTGGACGCTTGCAAGGCTACCTCCGTGTCTCGGTGGACTGAAGACTAGCTCCCGAACTACTGCACCTGTCCGGTACCTGGATCTGTGAAAAAGAGCACAGAATGTAGTATCAGCACAACTGACCCCATATGCTGGTAAGTGCCTAGCCTAACCCCGGCGAATTAGTAACGAGGCTAGACAGGACTACCACATAAACATGTGCAGTTATATATATTTCTAGAACGGGAAAATAACAAGAATAGCCATTTTAAATGGGAGGGGAACATGCTTCCGGGATTATAGATAATACAGAAATTCAAGAGAATAATAAGGAACATCAATAAATTAACTCTAACAGGGATAAGGGAAATAAAAGTAGATTTCACTATCAGTACACACCTCGTTGCAGGCGTGCAACCCGATCCCATTTCTTAATGTTTCCGTGGTAGGCGTTCCACCCGCTCTCATTTCATCAAATCTCGTGGTAGGCGTACCACCCGCTCCCATTTCATCAATATCTTATGATAGGCATACCACCCGCTCCCATTTCAATTAATATCTTGTTGTAGGCGTACCACCCGCTCCCATTTCAATCAATATCATATGGTAGGCGTACCACCCACTCCCATTTCAATCAATATCTTGTGGTAGGTGTACCACCCGCTACCATTAAAATCAATATCTTGTGGTAGGCATACCACCCGCTCCCATTTCAATTCAACGCAATGTCACAATAAAATTCCGGCAAGGGAAACAAAGCAATATAATAATAATTTCCTGGCAAGGGAACAACAATATCAAAATAACCATCCCGGCAAGGGAGAATCAGCTACAACCAAACCCTAGCTCAACTCTTACTCAGCTCTATTAATACCAGTACTCAAGCATAAATAAAGTCCACGAGAATAGACTAAATCTCTACTCAATATCAAGAGTCATCAATTTAAAGCATCCGAAGTGTCATTTAAGAACACAACAACTATCAATTTAAGACTCACGGTCATGCTCGACATCAACGTATAGATACTCGTCACCATGCCTATACGTCATACTCAACAAGAAGCAATTAGCAAATAAGACTCAACTCATAGTCCCTCAAGCTAGGGTTAGACCAAACACTTACCTCAATGTCTTGAATACAAATCAAGCCTCAATTATAGCCTTACCGCGTGATTCCACCTCCAATTCGCTCGTATCTAATCAAAAATTACTTAATCACATTAATAAACACTAAATGAATCAGCCCTAACGCATGAAAATGATTTTCCAAAGTTTTACCCAAAAAGACAAAAATTGCCCCGGGACCCACGTGGTCAAAACCCGAGGTTTGAACCAAAACCTGATTACCCATTCCCCCATGAACTCAAATATATAATTTGTTTTGAAATCGGACCTCAAATTGAGGTCCAAATCCCCAATTTTTGAAAAACCTAGGTTCTACCCCAAACACCCAATTTCCCCTATGAAAATCATTGATTTGAAGTTGAAATCATGTTAAAAGATGTTACGAATTGAAGAAAGTTAGTTAAAAATGATTTACAATTGATTTGGAGAAGAATAAATCCTTGAAAAATCGCCTACGTGTGTTTGGGCTTGAGAAAATATGAAAAATAAAGTTCAAAATCGGTTAAGTGTAAAAAAAATGCAGGTCTCAATTATGGGAAATGCGAACAGGGGTTCGCAATTGCGAACCCCGACCCTCAGATGTGAGAATTGAGAAGCTGGGTTCGCATTTGCGAACGCTTCAAATTTTAGGGACCTTTTCATTTGCGACATTATCATCGCATTTGTGTCATTATCATCGCATTTGCGGCCTACTACTCGCTTTTGCGAGGTCTGACCAATATGGAAGGTTTCGCATTTGCGAAGATAAATCTCGCATTTACGAGCAAAGGGGCAGACATGGGTTGTTCACATTTGTGAGGCAGCCTTCGTATTTGCGAGCTCGCATTTGCGATGCGAAGCCTGCAGGTCTGTTCATACCAGCAAATTTTTAAGTTCAAAAATTCATCTTGTGGCCTATCGAAAACTCACCCGAGCGCTCGGGTCTCCAAACCAAATATACACACAATCTCAAAAACATCCTTCGGACTTATTCGTGCGATCAAATCGCTAACATCATAAACATTGAATGAAACCTCAAAATTCAAGAATTCTTTCCAACTTCATAAAACATCAAATTTTCCAATTTTGGTCCGAATCATGTCAAATGACGTCTTTTTTCAACCAAATTTCACAGAAACATCTTAAATCATATATTAGACATGTACTGGGCGCCGGAACCAAAATATGGGCCCAAAACCAACACGTTCTAATCAATTTTCACTTCAAATTTCCTTAAACAATTTCAGAAAATAATTTTACAAAAAAATTCATTTCCCGAGCTTAGGACCTCAGAATTAGATTCTGGGCATACGTCTAAGTCTCATATTTTCCTACGGAACCTCCGGGACCGTCAAATCATGGGTCCGGGTCTGTTTACCCAAAATATTGACCAAAGTCAAATTTATTCATTTTAACATCAAAATTTAGCATTTTTCATAGAATCTCACATTTAAGCTTTCCGGCTATGCGCCCGGACTGCGCATGCAAATCAAGGCGACTCTAAATGAGGTTTTCAATCAAAATAGGTGATGAGCCCTTTGGGTCATCATATTCTCCACCTCTAAAACAACCGTTCATCCTCGAACAGACAAAAAAAAGAAGTATCTGAGTCGGGGAAAAGATTAGCATAACGGCTCCGCATATCGGACTTAGACTCCCAAGTCGATGCCTCAGGAGGCTGACCTCTCCACTGAACATGAAAAGACGGGAAACTCTTGGATCTCGATTAGGAAACCTGCCGGTCTAGAATAGCTACCGGCTCCTCCTCATAAGACAAGTCCTTGTCCAACTGGATAGTGCCGAAATCGAACACGTGGGCTGGATCGCCGTGATACCTCTGAAACATGGACACACGAAACACTGGATGCATGGTTGATAAGCTCGGCGGCAAATCAAGTCTATAAGAAACCTCTACCACTCTATCAAGAATATCATACGGACCAAAGAACCTAGGTCTAAGCTTGCCCTTCTTCCCAAATCTCATCACGCCTTTCATAGGCGACACTCGGAGCAATACCCGCTCACCAACCATAAAATTCACATCTCGAACCTTGTGGTCTACATAGATCTTTTTCTTGGACTGAGCTGAACGAAGCCTATCCTAAATGATCCTGACCTTGTCCAAGGTCTCCTGAACCAGATCCATACCCAACAACCGAGCCTCTCCCAACTCAAACCATCCAACCGGAGACCGACACCGCCTACCATATAAAGCCTCATAAGGAGCCATCTGGATGCTTGACTTGTAGCTATTGTTGTAGGCAAACTCCGCTAAAGGCAAGAACTGATCCCACGAACCTCTAAAGTCAATAACACAAGCTCAGAGCATATCCTCCAAAATCTTAATAGTCTGCTTGGACTGACCTTCCGTCTGGGGATGAAATGTTGTTCTCAACTCAACCCGTGCGCCCAACTCTCGCTGAACTGCTCTCCAAAAGCGTGAGGTAAACTGCATACCTCGGTCCGAAATAATAGATACGGGCACACTATGAAGGCGTACAATCTCCCGAATATAGATCTCAGCCAACCTCTCAGAAGAATAGAAGACTGCCACAGGAATGAAATGTGCTGACTTGGTCAGCCTATCAACAATGACCCATACTGCATCGAAATTCTTCCAAGTCAGCAATAGTCCAGTAACAAAATCCATAGTAATCCGCTCCCACTTCCACTGGGGAAGCTCAATCCTCTGCAATAAACACCAGAACTCTGATGCTCGTACTTAACCTGCTGACAATTCAAACAACGAGCCACATATTCTACGATATCCTTTTTCATTCTATGCCACCAATAATGATGCCGCAAGTCCTGATACATCTTAGCGGCGCCCGGATGAATAGAGTACCGAGAGCTATGGGCCTCCTCCAAAATCAACTCTCGGAGCCCATCCATATTAGGCACACATACTCGACCCTGCAATCTCAAAACTCCATCATCACCTAAGGTAACATGCCTAGCACCTCCGCGCTGCACCGTGTCTCTAAGGACACACAAATGGGGATCATCATACTGCCGCTCACGGATACGCTCCAATAATGAAGAACGAGCGACCGTGCAAGCTAACACACGACTAGGCTCAGAAACATCCAGCCTCACGAACTGATTGGCTAAGTCCTGAACATCCAAAGCAAGTGACCTCTCACCTACCAGAATATAAGCAAGACTGCCCATATTAGCTGACTTCCTACTCAATGCATCGGCCACCACATTGGCCTTCCCCGGATGATATAGAATGGTGATATCATAATCCTTCAACAACTCCAACCACCTTCTCTACCTCAAATTCAATTCCTTTTTCTTAAACAAGTACTAAAGACTCTTGTTATCCGTGAACACCTCACATGCCACGCCATATAGATAATGCCTACAAATCTTCAATGCGTGAACTATGGCTGCCAACTCCAAATCATGAACCGGATAGTTCTTCTCAAGAATCTCCAACTGCCTCGAAGCATAGGCAATGACTTTGCCATCCTGCATCAGCACTGCCCCAAGCCCAACACGGTAAGCATTACGGTAGACTGTATAAGGACATGAACCTGTAGGCAAAACCAACACCGATGTCGTAGTCAGAGCTATCTTGAGCTTCTGAAAGCTCGCCTCACACTCATCCGACCATCTGAACTGGGCACCCTTCTAGGTAAATCTGGTCATCGGGGCTGCAATGGATGAAAACCCCTCCACGAACCGTCGATAGTAGCCTGCCAACCCCAAGAAACTCCGAATTTATGTAGCTGATGCTGGTCTAGGCCAGTTCTTGACTACCTCAATCTTCTTTGGGTCCACCTAAATACCCTGTGCTAATACAACATGACCCAAAAATGCAACTGAACCAAACCAGAATGCATACTTTTAGAACTTAGCATATAACCGACTATCCCTCAGAGTCTGAAGAACCACTCTAAGGTGCTGCTCGTGCTCCTCCTGGCTGCGGGAGTATATCAATATATCATCAATCAAAACTATCACAAATGAGTCCAAATAAGATCTGAACACTCGGTTCATCAAAACCATGAAAGCTGTTGGGGCATTTGTTAAATTGAATGACATAACCAAGAACTCATAATGCCCTTACCAAGTGCAAAAGGCTGCCTTAGGGACATCGGATGCCCTAATCCTCAACTGGTGGTAGCTAGATCGCAAGTCAATCATAAAAAATGCCCTGGCACCTAGAAGCTGGTTGAACAAATCATCAATCCTCGGCAGCGGATACTTATTCTTGATCATTACCTTGTTCAATTGTCGGTAACCAATACACATTCTCATTGACCATCCTTCTTCTTGACAAATAACACTGGCGCACCCCAAGGTGAGACACTGGGTCTGATGAAACCCTTGTCAAGCAAATCCTGCAACTATTCCTTTAACTCTTTCAACTCCGGCGGGGCCATACGATATAGCGGGATAGAAATGGGATGAGTGCCCGGAACCAGATTAATGCAGAAATCAATATTGCTGTCGAGTGGCATACCCGGCAGGTCTGAAGGAAAAACATCAGGGAACTCACAAGCAACGGGCACAAAATTAATAGAGGGAACCTCGCACTAGAATCACGAACATATGCTAAATAGGCAAAACACCCCTTCTCGAATGAGCCTTCACATACGATATAACACTGCGGGTAGAATGACCAGGAGTTCCTCTCCACTCTAAACGAGGTATACCCGATAAAACTAAGGTCACAGTCTTGGCATGATAGTCCAAGACAGTGTGATGGGGTGATAACCAGTCCATTCCCAAAATAATATCAAAGTCAACCATGTCTAAAAGCAACAAATCTACATGAGTCTCCAGAACCCCAATCACCACAACACAAGAGTGATGGACTCGATCGACCACAATAGAGTCGCCCACCGGTGTAGACACAAAAACAGGAACACCCACTGCATTACTAGGGCATGACCAAATACAGGGCAAAATAAGATGACACATACGAATATGTAGATCCCGGATCAAACAACACTGAAGCATCACTATCACAAACCAGAATCATACCTATAATAACCGCATCTGAAGCCTCTACATCGAGATTGGCCTGAAGAGTATAACATCGGGGTTGGGCCCCACTACTCTGATCTACCTCTCTAGGTTGACCTGCCGCTGGCTGGCCTCCACCTCTGGTGGTCTGAGCTCCACTCCTATGACCTCTATCTCCACCTCTAGCACTTCTACCCCTGCCTCTAGTTGGCTGGGTCAGCTATGGAACACTTGGTGCCTGAACCATGGCACGAGAACTCTGATGCTGAGAGCCACCTGGAGTGCGAGGGCAATACCTAGCAATGTGCCTCATGTCACAACAAGTAAAACAAACCCTCGGTTGTTGGGGCTGACAACCCTGGAAACTCTGAAGCAATGGTGTACTAATAGGTGCAGGTGGTGCACTGAAAGACTGCTGATCGGAATACTGCGTCTGAGGACCACGACTACCAGAAGAACCATGAGAAACCTGAAGAGCCGACTGAAAGGGCCTAGGAGGATGACCCCTATCATACGAATCTCTGCCTCCAAACGAGGCACCACTGAACCTGCCTGACTGGCGAGGTCTCTTGTCTGTCGTATGACCACCCCCCTGCGACAATACCATCTCAATCCTACGGGTCACATTGGCCGCCTCCTGAAAGGATATCTCGCTCCTAGTCTCTCTAGCCATCTGGAGACGAATAGGCTGAATGAGTCCATCAATAAACCTTCTCACTCTCTCTCTCTCTCTCTCAGTGGGGAGTATAAAAAGAGCATTGCGAGCAAAATCAATAAACCCGATCTCGTATTGGGTGACTGTCATATATCCCCACTGAAGGCGCTCGAATTGCCTTCAATAGGCCTCTCGCTGAGTAATAGGGAGAAAGTTCTCCAAAAATAGCTGTGTGAACTGCTCCCAGGTCAAGACTGGTGACCCTACTGGTCTAGCTAGGCAACAATCCCTCCACCAAGTCTTGGCAAATCCAGACAACCAAAATGTAGCAAAATCAACCCCATTGGTCTCCACAATACCCATGTTCCGAAGAACCTCACGGAAGCTCTCCAAATAGTCCTGATGATCCTCGGTAGATGCAACGCTGAAGGTAGTAGTGAAGAGCATGGTGCACCTGTCCAATCTCCATAAAGCATCGGCAGACATAGCTGCTTCATCATCGGCCTGGGCTACGACACCCAGCTAAGCTGCTCCAACTGGTTGAACTGCTGGAGTCTGAATGGGGGGAGCTACCTGCTCTGGAGTACGAGTACAGGAGTTTGGGCTCCACCTCCAGCCTGAGAAGTGGCTGGTGCTACAAGAAGCAAGCCTGCACGGGTGACACTCTCCATGAGACCTACCAATTGGACCAGAGCATCCTGAAGAATTGGGGCATCAATAAACCCCTCTAGGACCTGATATGGACCCACCGGAACTGTTGGGGCTGGGGCTGGGGCCGGAACCTCCTCGTCATAGTCAACCTGAGGCTCTGCTACTGGTGCTATTGCTCGGGCTGAGCTCCGCCCCTGCCTCGGCCTCTAGCATGACCTCGGCCTCGCCATCTGCCCCTCGTGGGAGCTGCTTAGGGCTACGACTGCTGATCAGAAGATGAGGAAGCGCGTGTTCTCTACATCTGCGAAACAACAGAGTAGAAATTCAATTAGTGTTGAGAAACCAAACCACACGACAAGAAAGAACAAATGTGAAACTTTTCCTAACTCAGTAGTAGACGTCTCTGTACAGATCCCTCAGACTCTACTAAGCTTGTCCATGAGTTGTGAGACCTATGTAACCTAGAGCCCCGATGCCAACTCATCACGACCCAGATTTCCCACCTTCGGGGGTCGTGATGGCGCCTACTCGTAGAAGCTAGGCAAGCCACAATTCATAAACTCCTAACTCCTTTATTTTAAATCCTTTTATCAATCATAACAACAAGCGTTAAATATTTAAATAACAACGGGAATATTAAATTAAAGCGAAAGACTTATGCCTCTACCCAAGAATTGGTGTCACAACATCCACGGACTACTAGAAGTACTAAATACAATCGTTCGAAAGAAAATAACATTGTTTGCCTCGAAAACATGAGATAACAGAATGAACTATAAGATAAAGGAGATGCCAGGACTGCGGACGCCTGCAAGGCTACCTCGGTGCCTCGGTAGACTGCAGACTATCTCCCGAACTACTGCTCCTGTCCGGTACCAGGATTCGTGCAAAAGAGCACATAGTGTAGTATCAGCACAACTGACCCCATGTGCTAGTAAGTTCCTAGCCTAACCCTGGCAAAGTAATGACGAGGCTAGACAGGACTGCCACATAAACCTGTGCAGTTATATATATTTCTACAGCGGGAAAATAACAAGAATAACCATTTTAAATTGGAGAGGAACATGCTTCGGGGATAACAGATAATACAAAAATTCAAGAGAATAATAAGGAACATCAATAAATTAACTCTTACACAGATAAGGGAAATAAAAGCAGATTTCACTATCAGTACACATCTCGTTGCAGGCGTGGAACCCGATCCCATTTCAATCAATATCTTGTGGTAGGCGTACCCCCCGCTCCTATTTCAATCAATATATTTTGGTATGCGTACCATCCGCTCCCGTTTCAATTCAACACAAAGTCACAATAAAATTCCGGCAAGGGAAACAAAGCAATATAATAATAATTTCCCGGCAAGGGAACAACAATATCAAAATAACCATCCCGGCAAGGAAGAATCAACTACAACCAAATCCTAGCTCAACTCTTACTCAGCTCGATTAATACCAGTACTCAAGCATAAATAAAGTCCACGAGAATAGACTAAATCTCTACTCAATATCAAGAGTCATCAATTTAAAGCATCCGAAGTGTCATTTAAGAGCACAACAACTATCAATTTAAGACTCACGGTCATGCTCAACACCAACGTATAGATACTCGTCACCATGCCTATACGTTGTACTCAACAAGAAGGAATTAGCAAATAAGACTCAACTCCTAGTCACTCAAGCTAGTATTAGACCAAACACTTACCTCAGTGCCTTCAATACAACTCAAGCCTCAATTATAGCCTTACCCGTGATTCCACCTCCAATTTGCTCGTATCTAATCACGAATTACTTAATCACATTAATAAACACTAATAAATCAACCCTAATGCATGAAAATGAATTTTTCAAATTTTTACCCAAAAAGTCAAAAATCGCCCCCAGGCCCACATGGTCAAAACCCGAGGTTTGAACCAAAACCCGATTACCCATTCCCCCACGAACTCAAATATATAATTTATTTTGAAATCGGACCTCAAATTGAGGTCCAAATCCTCAATTTTTGAAAACCCTAGGTTCTACCCCAATCAACCAATTTTCCCAATGAGAATCATTGATTTGAAGTTGAAACCATGTTAAAAGATGTTAAGAATTGAAGGAAGTTAGTTAAAAATGACTTACAATTGATTTAGAGAAGAAGAAATCCTTGAAAAATCGCCTAAGTGTGTTTGGGTTTGAGAAAATATGAAAAATAAAGTTCAAAATCGGTTAAGTGTAAAAAATGCATGTCTCAATTATGGAAACTGCGAACAGGGGTTCGCAATTGCGAACCTTGACCCTCAGATGTGGGAATTGCAAAGCTGGGTTCGCATTTGCGAACACTTCAAAGTTTAGGGACCTTCGCATTTGCGACATTGTCACGACATTTGCGATAGTCGTATTTGCGACCTACTGCTCGCATTTGCGAGGTCTGACCAATATGGGATGTTTCGCATTTGCGAACATAAATCTCGCATTTGCGAGGAAAAGAGAACACCTGGGTTGTTCGCATTTGCGAGGCAGCCTTCGCATTTGCAAGCCAGGCTTTGCAAATGCGAAGCTTGCAGGTCTGTTCATACTAGCAAATTTTTAAGTTCAAAAATGCAACCCGTGGCCTATCCAAAACTCACTCGAGCCCTCGGAGCTCCAAGCCAAATATATACACAACCTCAAAAATATCCTACGGACTTATTCGTGCGATCAAAAAATAACATCATAAACATTGAATTAAACCTCAAAATCCAAGAATTATTTCAAACTTCATAAAATATCAAAATTTCCAATTTAGGTCTGAATCACGTCAAACGACGTCCGCTTTCAACCAAATTTCACGAAAACATCTTAAATCATATATAAGACCTATACCGAGTGCCGGAACTAAAATACGGGCCCGATACCAATACGTTCTAATCAATTTTTATTTCAAATTTTCTTAAACAATTTTAGAAAATAATTTTACAAAAAAAATTATTTCCCGGGCTTGGGACCTCGGAATTCGATTCCGGGCATACGTCCAAGTCCCATATTTTCCTACGGATCCTCCGGGACCATCAAATTACGGGTCCCAAAATGTTAACCAAAGTCAAATTTATTCATTTTAACATCAAAATTTAGCATTTTTCACACAATCTATCATTTAAGCTTTTCGGCTACGCGCCTGGACTGCGCACGCAAATTGAGGAGACTCTAAATGAGATTTTCAAGGCCTCCGAGATACAAAATTCAATTAAAACAGGTGATGACCCCTTTGGGTTGTCACAGTTGTTTATTGTTGTTGTTGTTTTTGTTGTTGTTGTTGTTGTTGTTGGCATAAAATGCCTGTTTAGAAATTTTGGTATGCATGCAGGTGGTGTAGCTGCCAAAACAGGCAGTTTCTGCCAAAATTATACCAAGAAAAGCGACCAACTTTGATCGCTAGTTGGTCGCTTTTCTCTTTAAAAAAAATAACTTTCTGAGAAATAGCGACTAAGGTTGGTCACTAATTAACCCAGATTTCTCAAAAAGCGACAAACTTTGGTCGCTAATGTACAAAAAAAAATATTTTCTGGAGAATAGCGACCAACTCTGGTCGCTTATATTTAAAAAATAACTAAATTCTTAAAATTAGCAACCAATGTTGGTCGCCTATGTTTAAAAAAAATTAAAATAATAGCGACCAACTTTTGGTCTCTATTTTCCAGATTTTAAAATATAATTTTTTTTACAGACCAAAGTTGGTCGCTTTATTTTGATTAATAATAAATTAAAAAAAACGTAATTTAAGATTAGAGACCAACTTTGGGCGCTAAATTTATATTATTAAAATAATAAAGCGATCAAAGTTGGTCGGTATATTGTTTATCCGGAATATTTGGTCCTTTTACCTTATTGACCAAAGTTAGTGCCTAATTAGCGACCAACTTTGGTCCCTAAGGTAAAGGGATCGGCATAATATCGACCAGGCCTGTTTGGTCGCTTTTTGACCTGTAAGCGACTAACTTTGATCGCTTTTTGTGATCGTTTATTTCAAGATTTCTAGAAGTGAAAGTTCCCTATTAATTAACTTTCATCAACCATATTTCTTATAAGTGAGCCGGATCAGTCTTCATGGGCAACCCGTAACTTAAACCCAATATCCTAAAATTTTGAGAACCAGGGGACGTTGAAGGGAAGAGGACAAGAAGTTGAGCTTAAATAGTTTTAACCATTTGGTGCTATCAAAGTAACCTCCTTGTAATACCATTTATCTATTACGAGTACATCATTATTTTGCTTTGCAGCTTACAAAATGTAGATTTTGTGCAATGTTAAAAGTGTTTTTCGCCTGAAAATTACTTGCAAAAATATGAAGTAAAATTTTGTAGAATTAACATAATGTGATCTGACACTTTTCCAGAGTTTGCATATAAATAAGTGTTCAGTGTACGACGATGTTTTAACTTAAATTAAAAAAGAAAAAAAAAATGGGTCGACTCAGTTGCTCTCCTCTTCTATCAGTGGTGGTGGCCGGATTTTTGATAAGAGAGTTCAAAAAAGGAAAAAGTTAAAAAATTGAAAGATATGGTTGCTAGTGAAAATTAAACTAGTGACCTTCATATATTTGGAACCTCCTTGACCATTGAGCTAT
Source organism: Nicotiana glauca (assembly GCA_026770625.1). Taxonomy (NCBI): domain Eukaryota; kingdom Viridiplantae; phylum Streptophyta; class Magnoliopsida; order Solanales; family Solanaceae; genus Nicotiana; species Nicotiana glauca. Next base: position 136,583 of record MU722534.1, read on the forward strand.
GCTTTTAGATTATGCTAAAGAGATTTAAAATATAATATATAGAGATACAAAAAATATTTTACCTTATATACAGTATAATTTTCTGATGAAGAAAGTTCGGATAAACCCCTTCCGCAATCCTAAATCCGCCCCTAAGCTGGAGTTTCGATATTCTTTTTTCTTTTGTGGGGACTGCTCTTCTCTATAATAGATTTCCTTCTATTATTATTACATGCACGATACGTGTCGCACGCTTCATATATTTTACTTCTCAATTGTTCAAATTGGATAAGTTTACATACATTCATCATCCAATTCCAATTGATCATTCATGTGATGTTTGCAAATGTTAATCAATCATTCTATGCCAAGGGCAGAAATTCTTGATGATTAATTAGGTGGGAAACTCACTAGGATCGTCCGAATGGCAATATGTGGTGTAAAATTATCATACAGTTAGAAATGAATATAGTGGAAGATTCTTGTACATTCTGAAAGTACAAGAGGGGGTGAATTGTATATTTTTAAATTTAATCTCTTATTAGTTAACTAGTTTATCAAATAGTCGACTAGATGTAATAAATTGACATTTATAATGACGGAAAGTAAGATGCAGAAAATAAGTGCAGGAACTAAAGATACCGAAATTTGTATACTTGTTCAGATTCAATGTGAATACTAGTCCAATCATCTTGGGTTGCAAGGGAATTCTCTTTAGTAAATGTGTTTCTCCGAGGACAGTGGAAATGACTAGATAACACAGTTCCTCTAACACTCGTTTCTTTTTTATACAATGCCTCACCAGTATTATACTCTCCTTTTTTCGCTGACTTGTTACACAGCAGATCTTAGGGAACTACAATATTTGTTTGCAGTAGAATAAAGAGAGTTTTTTTGTTTGATCAAAGTATATCTGTCTAAGGTTAAGGCTGGGTATAAATACTATGGTGAAGATCGAGACTTGACAACCCAAGATATTTGATCCTTGGAAAGAGATTGATTCTTTCCAAGAATAAGATAGCTAGTCGTTACTCTTCCTTGATATCCTTCCTTTAACAGTGTATATACGTAAGGCTTTCTCCTTGATTGTTGGTCTTTCCGAAACTAGCCGCTTACCAATCTTTACGGGATCTTCGATCTTCCGGATATGCTGCCCTTGATTCATGCCTTGAATTTAGGCTTGCTTGGTTCTTTCCATCTCAGTTGTCCGTTAGTCTTTGCTGATTGATTTCTTTTTCTTAGGCATCCAGATTTGCTGATTGGTTTATAATCTTTCTTTCCTTAAGCATCAAGATTGACTTCAACAATCTTGTAGTATCTTCTTGATTCCTGTTTCTTCTGTAATTGATTTCCTGTACAGGTATATTATTGGCATCATTAAAAATAGATCTAACAATCTCTCCATTTTTGATGATGATAAAATAATATCTAGATGTAAACACTAGTTGACTTTCATGTGTTTTACTCCCCCTTAATGTATGCAGTTGACTAGTTCATGATACTCCCCCTCAATGTATGCAATTGACTAGTCCATGGTTAGAGTCGACTCCTGCCAGTGAATTGTACCTATGCAAATATACCATATATACTTTCTCCCCCTTTTTGGCATCAGCAAAGAGGGAAAAGAACAAGAACTAAGCAGAATATATAACATTAAATAGGAGAGTTATAGGAGTTATCCAAGGGTTAGGAAAATAGCCCACAAAAGCAACACAGCAAAAATAAATTATCCGAATGCTAAAAAATAGCCCATAACCAGCACAGCAAAAAAATTGTCTTAAACAACCACACTAACGGCGTAGAAAATAAGCAAGGGTATTGCAGATAGCCTCCTTCAATTGTTCAAAGCTAGCATTGGCTGAGATGCTCACTCCATTCAACCTGTCATGAATTTCCTTGAAGGCTTTGACAGCATGCTCCCTAACTCTGAGAACAGCTACTCTGATTTTTGGACACATCAGACCATGTTTCCTTAGAAATGGCATGAATGTCACCAACGGTAGATTGAGTGGTTGTGAGAAGATTTTTGATTTCAGAGAGTTGAGAGACAATGGCATAAAGCTTGTCATCAAAATCAGGACTACCCGTACTAGGATGAGGAACATAGGGTAAAGGTCTAGGCTCTATAGGAGCATACTTTACTTCACTATCGTGCTTCTTAACCCATGAGCCTTAACACCTACATAGACCATACTAGCAAAGGCTTTAGAATTGTAGGACTTAGAAATAGTGACGAAGGGATAGTTGGACAGGGAAATTTTATGAGCTTCCAGAATGTGAGTGATTGCCATGCCATAGGGTATACTGGTGGGATCTTCAGCATTTTCGATTATGAAATTGATAACCCAGGAGGAAAGCTTGATTTTGAGTTTGGTCACAAGGTAGTAAACGAAGAATGTGTCTCTTTGAGAGAAGGTTGAAAAGGACCCATTACGGGGAAGCAAGGTAGTTGCGACAATATGGGCCAGAACCTGAGTTTCAAAACTAACATCACTGGGACCTAACTAGTTTGGAAGGGAGTCAGAGGGACACTCAGCAATACACTGATTGGCTTGGTCGAAAGAGATTTCAAAATCATCAGGCCAGGTGTTTTTTAAGAACATAAGAAAACCAGAACAGCGAAACTGGAAGAGCGAGTCAAATAGGGCACAATTAAGAACAATGCGCTTTCCTAACACTAAAGAATCCAACCTATCAAGCTTGTGTCAACGCCCCCCTTTTTCACCCTTTTAGGGCGGAATCGGGTTTACGACATTATGGATAAAATAACTCTTATTCCTTTTGGAGGAACCGGGTTATGGAATTTGAAGAGTCGCCACCTAATGATTATAGTGCATTAGGACACTTTTTTTTTAGAGAAAAGAAAGGATTTGAAGGAAAACCAGAGTTCGGGTAAGGGCTTGAGATTATCTCGAGGGGAAGGTGTTAGGCACCCCTCAAGATCCACTAGTGTGGTTCCCG